>BMAO01013291.1:0-139025 GCA_019973975.1 Trichonephila clavata | reverse complement strand
CCCAGACACACCGACGCCGACGGTCCAGCTGTCTGATACAACACAATGCAGCTAAAACAAGTTTCTCCAGCTGTGGAAATGTTTATGAATAGAGGCGCTTTCTCCATTGTGACGACGTCACAACTCCTTCCCCCTGAAAACGTCCATTTCAGGACTGCTCTGGTCCAATGTTGGATCTGTTTTATGACTGACTCAAAAAAGAATGTCTTAACAATGAGATCAACCAGGACAGCAATCCAATAATAAAAAAACACTCAAAAATATGATAATAAGTAAATCCAAAATTCCATAACATTTTACACACTTTACAATAAAAACTTAAATTTCAAATCTTGGATTCTTTTCTTAATGTTACATCGTCTTAAAAAACTTGAGTTTTAAGTAAATAAGTTCAATGCTAACATTTTACTAATATTATTCTACGTTAAATCACATGTAACTACTGTACTAGACCTCTATGTGCTTACACTTGGCTGAGATACACAAAAGATTTTCAGTATCACATAAATTTTTGTTTCCACAATATACACACAATACAGTAATATAGTAATATAGACACAAAAATACAAGAAAAAGTTAAAATTAATTAATAGGAAATTTTTAAATGACTGCTTATTCCAGTCTGCTTAATCCAATGACATTTCCATGTAACTTTCTTTAATTAAAGTAAATGATTTTTTTAAAATTACATTAAAAAAACTGTAAATACAAACATTTGGAATTATTTGGGCTAAACAACATTAGTTTAAATATAAATTTCCATCTTGACACTTTGCACACCTTTCTCACAATATTTATAACAAGTTATTCCACAATTCATTATCATTCCCACTACAACGTTGGGTAAAGTGCTAATTATGGCACTATCATTAAAAATACAATTAACCTCGTACTTCCTCAGCTCTTCTAATACTAAGTCTATTTGCTTTACACGATTTTTCCAAATTTACGCCAAGATGTCTATATTAACCAATCGACGTAAAGCAAACTGCGGTAACCGTTCCAAAACCTGAGTAGCTAATTTACATCCATAAGAAGATGCGCATATGATCTTAAAACTCCTTTTTCTAATGTAAATGCCAAATGGCATTACGTATGCGGCATACTTCTGATATCTCAGCATGAGTGAACGACGAAAGTACCACTTCCACAAATCCAGTACCGTGACCCACGAGGCCGCGCTATTCATCCTTACAAGACCTTCCATTCTTAACCAAAGATTAAACTCGGCTCGCGTCACCTGGTTCAAACGCCTATACTTAATATATGGGTACGGGGGGTATCGGTTCACTTTTCTAAACTTAACAGCCGACAGTATACGATTGAACTGCCCCATCTCGATTACACTCACATCCCTAGGATACCCAAACTCCTCTCCCAGAGAATTAATCAATCTCAGGTATATCCAAAAAATTTTAATTTTAAAAGGTTTTCTTCTAATTAACTGATTATCCCTCTGCATTAAAGAAATCTTCCCGGGATCTGGAGGAAACCTTTCTTTATTTCTATCAACGACCATTCGTAAATAGTTAATTCTATCCGGCGGTAATTTAAAGTGCAGTTGACTTTCCCTTAAAACACCCCGAAAGTCAAAATCCATAAAATAGCTTTACCGGATAGGGGAATTCCGGTTTCTTTCTCCATTCCCTCCGAGCTATTTTCTGTAACAAAATTTACAAATTCCGGCTCCTACGATACAGTTTTACCAAATTTACACGATAAATTGCACTACGATCCCTTTTTGTGGGTAAATCTATCTCGTAATTAAATTCTGAACTTGTCATTTTACCAGCCCCTAACCAATTCTTATCAATACCCTTTGAATTGGAGGGAATCAAACGAATTGTTGATTTATCTCCGACATCTTTCCTAACAACGGCGCACGCGTAAATTTCTTTCCCTTTCCTCTGTTCCGCTTTTATACTAGCCATTGTAGGGTTTTGAAAACTTTTATGACCTACTGTTAGGCCCGCTCCCCTTTTCAACTGAGAGTTGACTAGCCTCCTTTTCATCATTCTTAATTTTACAACTCAATGTTGCAGGGATAGTAAAACCCGTATCTACTATCAATCCTCGAGAACTTACTCTATGTCCTCATGATTTATTACTGGCTGTGCAACCGTCATCACAGCTGTAACACTCTCCATAACTACCCTTGACCCCACCTTCCTTTCAGAATCACGAATTCCAAAACTATCGACTTCTTTCCTTTTCGCAAGCCTAGACAGTTTATCCTTCTCTTTTTCTACCCTCTCACTTCGGACGGGGGATTAACACACGTGCATTTCACCGGGGGGTCACAAATTTCAATTCTAACTTCAGAAGGCATGGCGGTTTTTTCACTACTATCACCATCCGGATTACTCACCGGCCTACACTTTTTAATCGGTTCACTAACTTCCATGGACCGATTTCCTGACAAATAACTCTCCCTGTGCGCAATTCGCGACTTTATCTTCTACTTTTAGATGAGATGCCCGTTTTTGTAACTTATCGCGGCGTACCAGCTCTCAATCGTTCTAATTCTTGTTCCCTCATTAGTTTACGCTCTTAAAACCCCTTTAATTTTCAAGTTCACGTTCACGCTCAAGTTCCCGTTCCTTATTTTCACGTTCACGTTTTTCTTCCAAAACACCCTCCAACAAACATTCAACTAATTCTTCATTATAGTATTCACTCTGACAAATTCTATTCTTAATTTCTATCTTAAGTAAAGTATTATCGGCTTCGACTCCCAATTCTTTCGCCATTTCTACCAATACTTCTTTTCTTTGCCTTAATAAGTACGCCATGATGCACTAATACACACAAACCCCAAAACTAAGCTTAATTGTCCCAAAAATTATACAAAAACTCAACGCACACTAGAAATACACTAGACCTAGACTTAACTATAATTCACAAAAATCCTAAAACAAAACAGTACTTTCCATACTACTGTACCAATGAAACAAGTATAACTACTGTATACTTAACTATATTTGACAAAAACGCACAAATCTTACAATACTCTACACAGTAACTGCACCCCGAAACAAGTATAACTACTATATACTTAACTATATTTCACAAATGTGCGCAAATCTTAAAAACAATACAGTACTCTGAACAGTAACTGTACCAACGAAACAAGTATAACTACTGTATACTTAACTATATTTCACAAATGTGCGCAAATATTAAAAACAATACAGTACTCGCACAGTAACTGTACCAACGAAACAAGTATAACTACTATATACTTAACTATATTTCACAAATGTGCGCAAATCTTAAAAACAATACAGTACTCTGCACCGTAACTGTACCAACGAAACAAGTATAACTACTGTATACTTAACTATATTTCACAAAAACGCACAAATCTTAAAAGCAATACAGTACTCTACACAGTAACTGTACCCCCGAAACAAGTATAACTACTATATACTTAACTATGTTTCACAAATGTGCGCAAATCTTAAAAACAATACAGTACTCTGCACAGTAACTGTACCAACGAAACAAGTATAACTACTGTATACTTAACTATATTTCACAAAATCGCACAAATCTTAAAAACAATACAGTACTCTGCACAGTAACTGTATCAACAAAACAAGTATAACTACTATATACTTAACTATATTTCACAAATGTGCGCAAATATTAAAAATAATACAGTACACTACACAGTAACTGTACCAATGAAACAAGTATAACTACTATATACTTAACTACATTTCACAAACAACAATACTAATAAATCGCACATTAATACATCATACAAAACTTTAAAAATCTTTCTAGTCTCTCTTTCTAGTGTTTGCTAACTTTACTTACTACATAAATTATTTACTACCAAAATTTTACATACATTAATCATAACAATAATAATAATCAATTGCTGCCCCGAGTATAATCTCAAAGAAAAGACTCACCTTTCTGTTTCGAATCACTGCCAAAATCTATGGCACACCTGGTCGGGAATCACACACTGAATCCTCTTGACTTCCTTCAAAATCAGCCGACGGATATCAGGGTCTGTTTTCGGCTTTCCTCCGCTTGTTTCTTTCGTTGATTCACCCAACACGATTCACATACAGTAAAATGGACAGCAGGCTCTCCGGAAATTTTCCAGCAACAGGAACACACTTTAACGATAAGGATGGAGACACCACAGGAACTCAGGAGAAATTTGCGTTGTTTAAAGTTCTTTTATTTTCTCGCACACACGGCTGGCATTTTCTCTCTTTGTTATTTCTTTTTTCTCAAAAGTTAATTTAAATAAAAAAAGGATTCGGGCATTTAATTAATTAGCTAAATGCCGATCCCAGCTCGCTGCCACCAATTTAATTAGCTGTAACGTCGTGGCTCCACATTGAAAATGTACGCTAAGCTAATTATTAAAGAATCTCTCGTTGTATTCTATCAGCCGTCTTTCCGGAGTCTCTTTGCTCCCTCCTTCGTCAGCAGGCCTCTCTCCTGGGTATCTCACGTGGGAGTCTGGTGGAGTCTCTTCCTTCGTCCGCAGGGTTTAATTCCGGGAATCTCTCGTGGGAGTCTATCACGAGTCTCTCAGGAGTCTATCAGGAGTCTTTCTCCGTCAGCAGGCTTCTCTCTCGGAATCCATCGTCGAAGTCTCCAGCCCGTCAGAAGTTCATCCGGCGTCTCCTTCTCAAGTCCACTCTTTTAAAGTCTAGGGGAGGGTTCACTCCAAGCCCCTCATCAATCCCCATTGGCCGACCTCAGGGTTTTGCACCCGGCACCAACGGTCTTGCACGTCATCCATTCGTGCAGAGATGACAAAAGTCCGGTCCCTCTCAAAGGTTCCCGGCGACAAGGGCCCGGCTGACATCTGGCACTTCAAACACCTCGCCGCCGCCTGCAGAGGCGCCAGCATTCAAGACGTACAATCACTGCCCATGAATAGAAATAATGCAGCGATGCCTAGTCCATTGTGTCCCCCAGACACACTGACGCCGACGGTCCAGCTGTCTGATACAACACAATGCAGCTAAAAACAAGTTTTCTCCAGCTGTGGAAATGTTTATGAATAGATGCGCTTTCTCCATTGTGACGACGTCACACTATGTTTAAAGTTGGACGAAATGACACACAGTATGCAAAATTATATTATGATCAGTTGAGTAGTTTTGGAGTCCATCGCGGACAAACACTTTGTGTGTGTGTGTGTTACACGTACATTATATATATATATATATATATATATATATATTTCATATTTCCATTTAAAATCTATTGTTTTGTTATCTTGCAATTTGAGTTCTTTCCAGTTTGATCATGTTTATTTATCTATCTCTTGCAGAGAAATTTTGACTATGTATATACACTCATATCCATAAATTAAGGATAATGAAGTTCAGACAAAGAAAGAGACACAGGCAAAACAAATTTTACTTTTTTGTAAAGTCTATTTATTAAACAAAAGGTAAAGAGCAAAAAAAAGATGCTATATGTTTGACATAATTATTAAAAATTGCGATTTTTACTCCCTGGAGCAAATTTCAAAAAAGAACCTATTTACAAAAGACAGTATAACATGGTTAGTATGATGGTTAATACGGAGTATGTCTCTTGGACGATGCAATCAATACAGGCCTTACAACGCCTACGCATGCTGAGTATCAAATTATCAATCTGATCTTGGGGAATATTACACCACTCATCAAGCAATGCCCTCCGAAGTTCCGGTCGACATGTGGGAAGGGGTTGATGGGCTGCAATTCGTCGGCCAAGCATATCCCACACATGCTCTATCGGATTCAACTCCGGTGAGTATGCTGGCCAATCCATACGGAGGATATCCTCCGATTGAAGGCATTCGTCTACAATGTTTGCACGGTGAGGACGGGCGTTGTCATCCATAAACAGAAATTCAGCACCCATGGCGCCCCGAAACAAACGTACGTGTTGTTCCAGAATGACATCTCGATAGATGTGGCCTGTCATCGTTACACTCTGAACATGCAGGTCAGTTCTGGAGCCAAGAATAATTCCTCCCCAAACGAGCCATCCTGCATCACCGTAACGGTGTCGTTTAATGGTGTTTTCTTGGTGGTAACGGGTACCTGGCGCTCTCCATATGAAAGTCCGGCGAGAATCAGACTGCAAACTAAACCTGGTCTCGTCGGAAAACATCACACAAGACCACTGTTGCGGTGTCCACAATGCATGCTCTCTACTCCAGGTTAATCGCAGGCGACAGTGAGTTGCGGTGAGGGGAACACATCTGACAGGCCTACTAGCATATAGACCAATGTGCCCTAAGCGTCCTTACACGGTCTTCCTTAAAACTGTCGTACCGGTAGCTAAAGAGAGCTGACGAGATAGGTCTGATGCTGTACTCCGTCTGTTTCTTTTGGCAGTAACTGCCAAATACCGGTCCTCATTTGGCGTTGTAACTCGGGGGAAACCTGTGCTGTAACATCTACTCACATTACCACCATCTTGGAATCTTTGCCAAAGCGTGGAGGTGACACTCTGGGAGATTCCAAGTTCCTCGGATACTTCCAGCTGGGTGCGTCCACATTCCAGTCGTCCGATAATTCTACCGCATAAAAAATCCTCCAAATGCTTCCTTTGTGCCATAACTATGCGGTTATTGCACTCAAAGGCTTTTAAAGCGCTTGTGAACAATTTTACTTCTTTGCCACCAATTCCTTATATACCCTTCTCTTACATCTCGTCATTGTGACGTACTATCCGCGCCATCTGGTGCTTTCCTGTAATTTGCATATTCTTCTTCAAGATGTGTGTGATAATTCTACAGGTGAAATTTTTATTTTAGAGTTCAATTTCTGTGTGATTCTGAATTATCCTTAATTTATGGACATGACTGTATATATATATGCAAAGGATTGCCAAACCATAACATAATGTACCTTTACGCATCACGTAAAAATATTTAATAATTCACTTATAACTTAATACAAAATCAGCCGGAGTCTGAGAGTAAACGAAGTAAATAATTTATAACATTTGACTGTATTTATAGAATTTATTAAAATGGGAAATCTAACGCCAGGTTACCTGGTAATTTAAATTAAAACGAAGACTAAGAAAAACACGAACACTGTAAAATAATTTTCGATTTTAAATTCTTACAAAAGAAAATGTATCACTTACCTTATTCTTCGTTTCTGAATCCCAGGATGAGCTTCGCCTAATGTTCGATTATATTCTAGCATAAATACTGCAACTTTTAATAAGGAAAGTTCTTTGTATGATGCAAAAATGATTTTAAGAAAAAAGAAAAAACTGATACATTCCATTATGCTTCATTTAATTGAATACTCATAAATCTAGACCAAATAATCATTTAAAATGCTCTCTATGTGCTTTTCCAAGTATCGTAATACTATTTTACTTGAAAAAAGCATAACAGATATACATTATTTAGGACTTCACTAAATGAAAATGAAATACGGGGGGGGGGGGACTAAAGATACCAATAACCTACTCTGCTGCTTTTTAAAAAGTAAATCATATGTCTTTTTTTCTCCGTACAGTCAATGTAAAGTATACTGTAATAATAAGAGTGATGAATTTTTATATCTTCCTTGCATTTTATCCCGATTCTCGGTCTAGCTTTTGTTTTATCTGTTAGTAATTTAGGTTTACAAAGGAAACCCACTAAAGAAAACTATGTCTCGTCGCAGGTATTACAGCAAATAAAAAAATGTTTTTTGATTTGGTTATTGGATTAAAGATATCTAATGGGCGTATTAAAGTTTTGATTTTGAATGACGTTAGATCACCAATTGGAAAATCGCTTAAAAATTCGATTTTAAAAAATGTAAAGCGAATTTTGAGAAGATTTACGTTAATGGCGCCAGTGGGGGTTGTGAGGGTGCACGTTAAGCCACTGGTTTGAGATTTTCCAAAATCTTATTTAAAATAAAATAAAATGCCCCTAATTTATTTTTATTGAAACCCTTTATTTTTTTACGTTTAATATATTTAGAATTGATAACTGCATGGGATAAAACATTCTAAGGAAACAGATCTTTCAAAATTAAAATTATGAAGTCTGCACTTAACTTTTTTTCCGACAAACTTACATATACCCGTAAACAGCAAGTACAAATGATTAAATGGATTAACATAAGCTTTAATCTAAAAAAAAAATTTCTACTTAAACAGCTTCCATAGAAAAAATACTTTCCTTTTTTAAAAAATCTTGTTAACATATAACACTGGAAATTAATCATAACACTAAATTAAACTCCAACAAAAATACTAAGAAAACAGACTTCAATATTAAAAGTAATAATAATAAATGCATTGTATATATATCTTTATGTATAAAAATTACGTGTCACAGTGTTTGTCCGCAATGGACTCCAAAACCACTCAACCGATCATAATATAATTTTGCATACCGTGTGTCATTTCGTCCAACTTAAAACATACAGTAGTTTTTATTTCAGTTAATGACGCCATAATTTTTTTATTGCCGGAAATGGGAAGAATCCGGAAAAAACATTGAAGATTTTGCGAATATTCCCGTGAGGGAATAATCGTAAAATGTGGCAATGCTCATGTATCTGTGGAAGCAGATATTGCAAACCAAAATGCACGAACATTAAGTGCCTGGCGTATATCGGAATGTGGAATCCGATTTTCGAGTCAGTTTCCAAAAATAACCGTAACTTTGCGGGATAAAGCCGGCCGACCGTATTTTAGACACACCATCACAGGGGCTTACATTAAAAGCCTGTATCGTGAAAACTTGGACCCTGGCGTACTTCAAAATGGATAATCCGAATCTGATATCCAATATGAGAAATAACTGTAACTTTGTCGGATAATTCAGGACGACCATTTATTACGCAAACCGTGGCAGGAGCTTACCCTTAATGTCTTGGTGCGGTAAAAGTGCGTTTCTGTTGTAATTCGGGATGGTGAACGAGAGTTTGAAATTGAATTTTCGAAATTCCTGTAACTTTTCCAGAACATGCAGGACGATCCTAATGCCCCATTCAGGGACTGAACTTGCTGGCTCAGGGGCACAAAGGAAATCTCCAGTTGTATATATGGGCAGGAAACGATAATTTGAAATCATATTTCAGAAACTCTACTAAACTTGCCGGATATTGTCTGGATTAGAAGAAAAGGCATATGATTCGAATCCCGCGTTCGGAATTTCTTTCTCTATAGCGACTGAACTTACTCACACTGGAGCATCAAAAGTCAGCTCCGTGTGCATTTCGGAGTGTGAAATGGGAATCTGAAATTGAATTTTAGGAACTACGATAACTTTGCCGGATAATGACAGTCGACCGTATTTTAGACCCACCGTAGCAGGGGCTTACCTTAAAAGCCTGGATCATGAAAACTTGGTCTCTAGTGTATTTCAAATCGGATAATCCGAATCTGATATTCAATCTGAGAAATAACAGTAATTTTTCCGGATAATTCAGGGCGACCATTTATTACACAGACTGTGGCAGAAGCTTACCCTTAAAGTCGTGGCGCGGGAAAAGTGTATTCCTGGTGTAATTTGAGATGGTTTAAGCGAGTCTGAAATCAAAATATAAAAATTCCTGTATTTTTGCCAGATAATGCCGAGGGATCGGAAAATTCTCGGATAGCAGTATCAGCCTAACTTGCTGACGTAGAGACGCAAAAAGGGGCCTTGATTGTATTTCGGAACTGCCAATCAATATTCTCATTAAAATTCAAGATAATCTCATATCTACGTCAAATAATGGCAGGCGAAAGTATTTTACACGAACTATGGAAAGGGCTTGCTTTAAAATTCTTGAGGAGAGAAAAATGCTTTCCTGTTGTTTTTCTGTATGGGAAACACGAATAATCTGAAATCGGATTTTAGAAACTCACGTAACCTTGCCGGATAATGCCAGCCGACCGTAATGTACCCCTTCAGATACTGAATTTACAGGAGCAGAGGCGTCGAAAGTGGGCACTGAGTGCATCTCGGGGTGGAAACGAGAATCTGGATACGGATTTCCAAAGCTTTCGCTAAATTTTCTGGATATTGCTGGAATAAGGTCAAATGGCTTTGCGTTCGAGTTCCACCTCCGGATTTTCATTCCCTATAGCAACTAAACTTTCAGGTGCAGTCGTGCGAAAATATGATTGCAATATGAAAGTGGATTTTCGGGCATAGTGTTCACTTTGTTAGATGGTGGAAAAACTGTACATTCCGCATCAGCTGCCATTGGAAATTCATAAAATACAAGATGTAATGTGTACCATTGTAAAAAAGAGTGTATTGGCTACAATATTACAAATGAATTCAATCATGATCAGGGATAAGTGTACCATGACCCATAAACATTCACTCACAACATTACATAGAGCTTTGCAAGATTTAAATAGCAACGAGAGAATATTCGGTGCTCTTGTATTACTGTCTGGTGATTTCCGACAGACATTAATAGCCATTACACGTTCTACTTTTGCTCACGCGATTAACGCCTCTTTAAAACAATCGTTTTTATGGTGAAACGTGGAAACGCTTCGACTGACCATAAACACGCGAGTACATTTGCAAGATGATCAATCTGAGCAAATATTTCCTAACCAACTACTGAATATTGGAAACGGTGAAATAGAACTTCATTCCATTGCATAATGCATGAAATAACCAGGCGATTTCTGTAATGTTCTTTAGGCAAAAGGAAATGATTGAGAGTGTTTTTCCGGATATACTGTATAATTTTCTAGATAATTATTGCCTCTGTAATCCTGTTACTTAATCAGAAAAAATGTTGATATTTTGATGAAATAGACTTCTTGATCCAACACCTTTTAAACCAATCGACACTATTGTTGATGAAAACAAAACCATACATTTTTCCAGCCGAGTTTTTGAATTCTCTAGATGTATCAGGAATGTCACCACATGATCTTCGGTTGGTTCCCTTGTTATTATCTGCGTAACTTAAATTCACCTAGATAATGCAACGGTTCACGTTTGATCATCAAAAGAATTATACCGGGAACTTCTTGAAGCAAACATTTTGACTGTAAAGTTTAAACGAAAATTCGGTTTTGCTTCTACGGAATCTGTTGCACGTATTCCATTGATACCGTCAGAATCTCTAATACCATTCAAAAGGCTTCAATTCCCGATTATTCGTTTGGCTTTCGCGATGACCCATAAACGAATCTGAAACCCGAACAATATTCATTTGATACTTGTACTTAGAAAATCCATGTTTCTCGAATAGGCAACTAGATGTTATATGCTTACGTGTGCGGAAACCGTTGAATCTATTTGAGTTAACAAAATACGGGTTACCGAAAAATATTGTTCACCGATTAGCGATTAGATGTATAAAATCATTTGTTTTTATACTTTAATAAAAAAAAATTTAAAAATTGCAAAGAATCAACGTTAATTGCCACATTTATAAAATTAAATCTTCATATGTTGTTTGTTAACGACTTCGTTAGTAGCTCAGGCATTATACTACACTCAAATAGGAGATGAAAGAAATGCAAAATTAAAATAATTTGTTGTCTTATACTTTATTTCAACCCTCCAAAATTATAAACGAAGATCAATTTGACTGCATTGAATAGCTTAGGTAATATTGAAATAATGTATTAACACAAAGCCACATCAATGCGTGACGGGTCAGCTAGTATATATATGTATATATATACAAGGGGTGATCAAATGAAAAGGTACGAAACGACACGGTGGGTACAAATATAGACTTTATTCAAAATATACACCGTAGGCCTGAGCACAACGATCCCACTGATGAACAAGCCGCAGGATTCCTGGTTCCCAGAATTCCTGTGGCTGTGACGAGACCCAGTCCTTCACAGTGTCCTTAAATACGTCGTCCGAGTTGAAGAGCTTTCCTTTCAGGTGTTTCTTTAGTGGACCAAACACATGGAAATCGCAGGGTGACATGTCCGGACTTTAGGACGGATGGTCCAACGTCTCCCATTGGAACTTGTCCAGTTCCATTTGTGTGACTCTGGAGACGTGTGGACGCGCGTTATCATGGAGCAGAACCACACCCTCCGTGAGCAGCCCCGGTCTTTTATTCTTGATGGACCTGCGTAGGCGTCGGAGTGTCTCACAGTACACATCGGAGTTAATGCTTTTTCTGTGCTCGAGTAATTCTGTGCTCGCATCATTTGGACGCCGCTTTTTATAAGAGCCTTTGCTCTCTCCTGCGCATGCGGGCACCCGCGCATGATCCGATCCCAGTCAGAGTCTCCAATGGCATCCCGAGATGTCTCGCTACATTCTCCCTTGGCGGAATATGCAAATATTTAACTGTTTCATTTTTATGTCGTTTCGTACCTTTTCATTTGATCACCCCTTGAATATATATCTATCTATAATGATAACAAAATAATATTACTAAATTTATCTTTCTGTAGATTACCAAAAAAAAAAAAAGAAAACATTAAATAACTCACTTATAGGTGAGTTAGTTGAAAAACTTTAAATATTCAGAAAAAATTCTGAAGATGCCTTTTCGATGATCCAAACAGCAATAACAGCTTTAACAGCTTATGAGAATATACTTATAATAACAAAGTATTACTTTCAAGTTATCTCTTGATATATAGAAGAAAAAGAGAGAGAGAAATCTAAAAAAATCCTTCATATTGACTTAAATTAATAATTAAAAAAATAGATTCATGATTGGTGATTAAGAAAAAATAAATCAAAATTTCCCACAAATGAGTCATTTTTTTTTTATTACTGGGCAATAGCAATGAATGTTGCTCAATGTCTCGCTTCGGAAGTGAAAGCTCTCTATATAAATTTTGATGAGAAAAAACTTTCAAAACATAATTTAGACGAAAAGTTATTTTAGATTAGTTATTTTAATCCCGGAATTTCGGGATTTGAAGAAACACCGGGATCCCCCCCCCCCCGAGCTGCAAACCCTAACTTAAATCAAATTTCCCTAAATGAGAGGTAAATATATAAGGTCCATATTCAAAGAGACTGGTACAAACATTAATTGTGCTTTATTCAAAGTTTATCTTACAGGTGGTACTACAATATTTGTGTATTAATTTATATCTTAAGAAATACATCATAGTTCAAAATTTTAAAAAAAATTACCTCTGTTGCTCTTTCATATGAGCTAAATGCAAGAGATTGATTTGTACCAATTTCTTCGAAAACGAGTCTATTAATGGTAGAGAATACAAGAATTTATTTGAACCTCAAGTAACTTCACCCAAGAGTAAAATAAAACATCTCCTGTAGCTAGATATCTTCCAAAAATTCTAATTGCCTTTGTCCCCTTTAAGTTAGCTGACACCGCACATCCTGTGGGCCCGTTTTGACCCCTCTCGTGATGGGGAGAAAGCTACAGAAGCAAATAAGAGAAAACCTATCAAATTTCATGGTTTAACAAACACACCCACCTCGAACCCTTCAAAGTTCAACTCATAAGAAAACTGACACTTTAAACGTATACGGTTCAAAATAAGTGAGTAAGATACATTAAATGCAATACCAGATTCGCAATACTTTGAAAAAAAATTCAAAGTATTCAAACAAAAATTAATTTCCGGGATTAGCTATTTTAATCCTGGGATGTGAAAAAACCACCTGGATCCCGGGGCTGCAAACCTTACTTTGCATTAATTTATAATAAACTCAATTACGACGACCAATATCTTCTGAAAACAAATTAAATGTTAAAAGTTCCTAAGTTACGAAGTACGGCTGCATATAGCAATTGCAACCATGATAAAAGATTTATCATATGTTTGGCTAACCCCTTAATTGTAATAATATTTAAACCATTTGATTCTTGGTATTATAGTTTTTCAATTAATTGATGATTGATTCTGTCAACTAATGTGTTGTTTGTTCGACTGTATCAATATGATTTTTTTAGATCAATAAACAAACATTTAATTGAAATGTACAGAAGAGAATTGCTGTTGTTCACCAAAGATTTTATTTTCATTTTAACAAGTGCTAGGTAACGTGCAAATTATCTAGGTAATTTCAGAAATGAAACAATATTCCGCACTTTAGCGGATCACCCTAGTTAATGTACATATTACCTAGCGAATCTGAAGATAACTGATTTCAGCACTTTAACGGTAACATATCCGTATTTTTAGCAGCTGTTATTCAGGTCGTTATTAATGATTGGTTTGATTTTATTTTGGTGTGACGTTCTTATATAGCTCTATTGATCAGTGGCGCACACAAGGGGGGGGTCCTAAGGTCCGGACCCCCCCCAAAGCCCTTGAGTTTTTTTCCCTTGATAGTAATCCTATATATATATATAACGTAAATTTAATTTAAGTTCTTGTAATTAACAATTTATTCTATTTATTAATGCTAATTATTAATTCAATAATTTATTTTCTACTGTTTTTTGTTAACAAAATCGACAAAATCAGAAGAATCAATTGGTGTTGTCTTGAAGTATGATACGAGTTGAGGGACTTTCGACCATGGATACCCTCCTTGAAAAATTTTTGTGTGCGCTACTGCTATTGGCTATATAACCAACTAGTCATTACCTACTTATTTCACTAAGTATTTCATAATGTTATATGACTATTTATTGTTTTTAAGATATTGAAATCTAAATCCTAGTGCAAAGCTTTCGATTGTATTCAAAAACATTCATTTAGTTATCGCTGCTTGATTTAAAAAAGACAGGAATATCTAAAACAGAAGTATATTTTCCTTTTACTCAAGCTTACTTCCTCCCCCTGTGGGAGTCGATTTCCTCAAAATGCGTTATTAGCAGATCTCTATCAACAAACGAAACACGATAGCCAAATTTCAAGCCTGTTGATCTAATAATACAAAAATGGGATTTTTTTTTCAACCTGAATACGTCTTTAAAATTGCTTCTATTGTGGGAGGAAATTAAAAAAAAAATGAATGATAACGAAATTGGGATACAGTTTGGTGTTGCAGCTGCATACATATATCTATCATCTCTATCCAAAATTCAATTACACCACTGGATAGCTAAATGATCAAACAATTTATTACTCTAAGTAAGGACTGTGACTCATCGCACGCGGTGGAAAGGGGTGCGCCGCCCTTTCGAGGTCCTTTTGCTGCGTATCGAAATTTTCATTAGGTATAACTTTTGATTCGGAGAAGCTACGACATTCGTTTTAGTTTCAAGCGTCAGATCTCATCAAAATCTATCGATTGTATGTAAAACATTAATGTAAAATAGCAACAATGAATATAATAGGTTGTTACAATAAAAAAAAGTATTATCAAAAATATTTTATGTTGGCCTATACGTGTTAAAAAGCCAAGTCCAAATGCAGAAATCGTATACGGTTGGAAAGAGTTTCTCAAGACCAATCGAATAGTACCACTAAAACACCATAAGACCGAATCATGCACGTAAAAGAATGATTGCGACCGAACGGATCAACGACTGCAGCAGTACATCTGCAGCTGAGGCAGTTGAAATTGTACAAGTGGATGATGAAATCGCTTCTGTATTGACACCGAACTGTGAAGGCATCGATGAGATGGTTATCGTATATTAAGACACATTGTGCAGCAACTAGTGCACGTTTCACTACGATATTTGTCAACAACCCATTCGGACATAAGTGTATGATCGACTATGGTTTCTGCGCTCATTGAAGCCAACAAAAGGAAAACGCTTACCGACTTACTGCTGCTTAATAATACTTTCCCTGAAGAGCTAGTGGCTAACTTAAAACTGTGCCCTACGAATAGAAACTCACTGGACTCGGACAAAGTGCCCACGTTGTCACGTTCGAACGGATTTGTGTATCCACCTAAGCAACACGGGTTGTCCTATTAGATAGAATTTGTGCACGTCTAGTATTACCCCGACTGCTATTCATGCAGGTACGTCGGTTGCCACAATGTGGACTCATACAATAGTAGTGGTATCTTGACAAAGACCTATAATGTCGCCAACGACACTTTGGTTGGCTACAAGAATCACACGTAATCTGCTACAATCAGGGACGTTTTAAGGTATGGGCCAACTGGGCCCGGGTCCAGGGCCTCACCTTCGGTGGGAGCCTCATTTCGTTTTCGACTCTGTTTTCATAAGATCATGGCCTAGATAATTTTAATGGTTAAATATTATTCCCGTACATATTCTCCTTAAAACAGGGAATTTCAAACTGCATGTCAACTGGAAAAAGTGGTAAGACTGTATTATTATGTAATGACTGTTGTCCATGTCTAGGACTAATACCATCTCTAGGTTATGTGGCCTTCGGTCGAGCCGGTTTCTGCCTAGGTTTTTGAGATTGTGAGTAGCGCGCATTTATTTGTTTTTAAATTACCGTTTGAACGAGTATTTGACAATGCATGCTACTGTCTACTTTTTAAGATCTCAGGTAGGGCCTTCTTTTTCATAGGGGCCCAGGGCCTCAAAAATCTTAAGATTTCCTTGGGCCCAGGGCTTCAAAGAGTCTTATGACGTCCCTGGCTACAACCCGGTAAAAGCTTCACAAAATGAGTGTCATCGAGTTGGGTGAACTGCTTTATAAGATCCCACTTGAAGTGGGTTATACTTACATGATTACGACTAACAATGACGTTGAGGATAGCATAGTGAATATAGTGCGATTTGTGTCTTAAATAATATATGGCCAGCGAAGACAAGTATTATGCGGAGTTAGAGGCACAGGACGAACCGTCAACGTCTGTGGCCACACACAAACGGAGACTCAGACTATGGATTGAATTCCTGCTCGAGATGTAAACTTAAAGCTAAGCCACATGTAATCTGCAAGTGTGACGTTCTCGATTTCAAATGGACACCAATAACAAAATAACAACGCACAGTGTCAACATACCATTTGATTCGATTATCAAATGCCATTGAATACAGTTTCCCATCGCGCCAGCGTGTGCGATCACGATCCATAAATCATAAGAAGCCACGTTCGATCAAATCGTGTACCCCAATATGATGAATCGCAGCAAAACCAACAAGTTTATGTGGCTTTGAGTCGTGTCAATTGTTAGATGGCCTTCATATGACCAATACCCGAAACGATTTAAAGTTTTATCACGGATTTGGTCCGGCGTCTCCTACAGTAAGACATTTACGAGAGGAGTACCAGAGATTGGCTCAACATCTGTTGCCAACACTAGTCGCCAAAGTAAAAAAAATTGTACGTGTAGGCTCCTACGCACGACTGGAGTTTATTCCTTAAGTACGGTTGTCTTTGATTATATAGTAGGCAAACAGAGTAAATAAACGCATCTCATAATATTGAAACCATGCATGTATTTTCTTTATTCTATTCACATTTTTTATATTGATTCAGTAAAATAATATATACATGACAGGCCCCAGAGCCGCTAGTAGAATGAAGAGAGCATCATCTCTAAAATAACTTCTTTATTATTCTTAAAAAATGATAAAGAAAATTGTGCTAATCTCATTTTTTCAACTTTATCGAAATCAATATTGAAATCTCCACCAAGTATGAGTGGAAGTACATGATACTGTTTCCCCAGTAGTTTAGAATCACCTTCTTTATATGCTAATAATGTCTCGTGGATATAATCTATAATGTCAGTGACATTATGATTGACAGAAATATAAACTGTGACGGCAACAATGGGTCTACCGTTAGCATCTCACGGCACATATATCTCCCAAATTAGATTTAGTTTGATTAACGTATTGGGTATTTTTTTTTCACAAAATCATCATGATTCCCAATAAAATTATGTTGTGAATCACAAACGTTTTCATAGATGGCGACCCCAACCCCACGATTAATACTTGGTCTTCTATACTGTGTTATGCGTTTAAAATTTTCAATTTCAACTTGTTCCTCATTGCGAAGCCATGTTTCTAATAACATTAACATGTGTGCTTTTTGCACAATATTATCACGGAGATCCCATGCATTTGCTCGCCCGTAGACTTTGGCAGTCGAGAGAAAAGAGAATCATATCCCCTCCATTCATTTTATTCATCATAATTTGATCAATTATAGTAAGGTGAACAGTAGAAAACCTGGTAAACTCAATCACCTCTGTCCGGCGGCTGTTACTGACTTATGAAGATACCACTACAAAGGGAATTTTCTAACGGAGTACATTGGTTGTGTTGTTGAAATAAATTTTATTTATGATAATCAGGCTTCGTTACTTTGCTTGTCAACGCATCAAAACAGTATTAAAAACATACCACCAAATTTGGTGGTTTTCAGTTGTTATATTCAATTTCTTTGTCAAAAGAGCTAAGGTATGAAGTGTCACTTGGTTCGAAAACCGGTTTTCGACGCCAATAACGCAAAAAAGAGAAACGCCAGTAAATGTAGTTTGTGAATTTTTTAAGTCTTAATTTTTTGGAGGGATTAATTTTTAAAATATACTTTTCAAATTTCCCACATAGATAACAAATAACGGTAATTTTTAAACAAAAATTGTAAGGAAGAAATTGCATAAATGATTTTTTGTAAAAAGGGTATAAGATGAAAAAGACAAAAACTCTTTAAAATCTGTAATTTTTAAGCAATATTTTCAATCTTTGAACAAAACACGGAAAACAACGTTTGACAGCCGGAAAAAAAGTTTCGTGGGATTATTGTTATTAATGACGAAGTTATTAAATGTTTAGTTAGAACTTTGAGTATTTTTCAAAAAATTGCAAAAAAAAAAAAAAGTTTTGGGTGTTTTATATTTTAAATCACTAAGCTTTTTTAGTACAGAATTTGGTTAAAGTGTAGTATGGGGGGGGGGGGCTTGGCGATGTCAATTTCTTTTGGCGATTAAAATCGATCGCCAAGCTACTTCACTTAGTGATAAATGTCCGGTAGCCAGAATGAATTCGTTATCTCACCATAATATCTGTATAAAAATCACCAAATCCAAAGCCCCCCCCCCTCCCTATACTACACTTGAACCCAGAATTTCGATACATTATAATGGTAAGAAATTTGTGCAGAGTGATTGAAAAACTCTTTTCATAAAAACGCATCAATATTGGCTCATTTTAGAAAAAATCGTAAAAAAATGTAAAATTTCTGTATTTTATGTAAAAAACATTTATACCGTATCGTGGCAAAACAAGTGATCTTTCCAATTCTGTAATTATCTATTTTGTCTGAATTTGGTAGGAAAAGAATGGTCGTAATTTTAAAGAAGAAGAAAAAGTAGTCCTTTTTTTCCCAACAGCAACTTGGCGCATGCGCGGAACACAGCGTAACGCATTTTTGTTGACTCTTGTATAAATTTCACTCCTCGTATTTCCATACCGTAGGCTTTATATGAAAATCAATTCTTAAGGAGCAAACTCCAAAAAATTTTGTAATAGTATTCCTGATCAGCGTTGTCCTATACTTATCACCGCCATTAATGCACAAAGCTTGGTCGCGCAATCAGAAGACATCTCTACTGATTCCATAATCAATCGATCTGATTATCTGGCAATAAGCGTGACCTGGATGGAAGATTATATGCCAGTGAATGTGCCTGGTTTTAATCTGATATCATATTGTAATACTTCTAAGCGCGGACAAATTGCATCATCGTGCGTATCATCATCAAGTCGCAACCGTGGTTGCATATATCAACATCAATAGTTTCACTGATTGTAATACAGCTAACATTGGCATCTCGGAAATTAATTTGGAAATGAAAGACGAAAAGGCTGGTGATGTCTGTAGTAAACGTAAATGTCATTGGCATCTTTAAATTCATACTCGAGTGTGTGTATATGCATCTGGGCACAGCGTTAGCAGAAATTAAACTCTTTTGTTTCGATCGCTATTAAAATATTCCAAAAACATTGCTAAAATTATACCCTATTACGATCATGATCTTACTACACCAATTATGATAGTAGGAGATTTTAATGTTAATGTCTCATAAGACCGCTCATTGCCCGTCTTTATGCACAGCGAGTTCCCAATTTGTGTTACATCGAAACTTCTCCAACAACTTTAGGTAATACCTAATTAATAGGTAATAACGTCTAATCTCTATGTATCCCGTATGCCATTTGTGTCGCACTTTTCGTATCACAGACCAATAATTAAGAAAGTTATATTATAACGCATCAATTATTTGTTTACTTGATTTCTTTCCTGAACCCGTTGAAAGAAAACAGTTGTCATCATAAAAATAAAAAAAAACATTAAATTTTTTTTTCAAAAATTTATTTATTTATATGGAAACTTAGAATAAAAAAGGGCGTCAAAAGTTATATTTGTATGTAGACGCAAATCCCACACACGCGCGCGCGCACACACACACGATCCACGCTTCTCTGTAGTAAACATCCTAAACAAAAACATCTGAAATGCTAGAAATGAAAAACTATGTATAATAATGAACAACTAATTTTAATTATAAAATCAACTGATATCAAATTCTGCTTTCTTGGAGGGAAGGACTTAGATTACATACAATGTTTTTAAAATTCATAATAAAACAAAAACAACTATAAGTTCTGAAAAGAGCTATCAAATTTCAAAATCAAAATAAGATTATAAAAAGGGAGTTCAATCATCAATAAAATTCCTTATTTATGACAGCGAAAAAAGATTTGTATTATGTAGTAAAAATAATAAATGCAGTAATATTATCATCTTGCATTTTTAAAAATATTTACAGCATATTTAAAAGTTAAAAATAAGAAGAATGATTAATTTGAAGATTAAAAGTTAAAAATAAGAAGAATTATTAATTTAAAATTTAATCTCTATAGCGTAAAAAGTTTAGTGGAACGTCAAGCTCCATGCACACACACAAAGTTAATAGAACTTTATAGCACTTTTTTTCCCTGTTTGTAGAATATTGATGATCCGGATCTGAATATTATACAACCTTTTCTCAAATTGTATCTGCATGAGTTTGAGCTGCTATTATTTTTTGAAAGTAAAATTATAAATTCAGTCATTTCTACGGTGCCGATTTAAGCTCAATTTGGGCCCTGGATGCAGAAGATCTATGGTCCCCCTTGTCACTAGTGGATCGAAATTTATAGAAATTTTTAGAAAATCTCGTAAATCCAGGTTATCCTGGCCCTTCCAAGCCCTTTCGGGTCCCTGGGAGCCCGCCTCAAGCGCCCAATGGATAAACTGGCACTGCATTTCTATTTACGCAGTAAATGTAATTTGATCAGTATCCTTCATTATAAATTTGGTTTAACCGGTCATTTCAACGCCTGGTTAAATGTCTTGCTAGTGAATTTTGTAAATTATATATACATTTTCCTACTTTAGGCAACTAATTGTAGGTTCTCTGTTTCATTACTCACATAGCATTGGAACTTAAATACGTTTTATCATATTGGGGAAAATGCCGGCTGGGTGGCGTGGTTGGTTTGTCGCTGGTCTTCTACACCCAAGGTTGTGGGTTCGACCGAAATCGGTGGGTTTTCTTGATGCAGAAAATCAACAGCGGCCATTTTGTATGATTATACGGCATGTGAAAGATCCTTAGAGTGTCTGTTTGGCTTGGATGCTCTCGGCAAAATTAAATCCTAGTACAAAGTTCGCATCGTAAAGAGCTCAGGTGCCTCCTTCAGTTGAGGAAACTGGGCGTCAAAATTGCTTGTTGTAATTGTCACCGCCTATATGGTGCAGCGCTAAAAATGGTACCAGCCCCTGGGGAACGTACTAGGTCGGCAAAGGTTTAAAATACCAATGTGCAGTCCCATGAAAAAAATATTGGGGAAAATTATATTTGTAAAATATTTTAAATTGTTTAATTCTAAAAGTGTAAATATTTGAAGAAAATTTCATCAAACAAAAATTTAAATAAGAGAATAACCTCTCTTAATTTTTAACATAAAGTTATACACAGTATCATATGCTTCTTGTACAATGCTATGTCAAAAATTAAGATTATTTTTACTAAGAATTAAGAATATTTTGCTTAATTATTAATTAAGCAAAAATTTATTGTGGGCTTTCCATCTTTCACAAATTTCTAAAAACTAAAAATAAAATTTATAGATGGGAACTCGAATATCTGAAGAAATGTAACAATGAAAAAATGTTTTTTTTCTTTGAAATTTTTATTTTGTTGCTTATTTTAATGGAGATTGATTGCAATGAAATCGTGTATATTCCACATAAAAATGAATTAGTTCGAGGAACCTAAAAATTTAACACGTTGATAACGACTAAATGGATCATAAAAAAGAATTTTACAAGCCACACACACTCTCTCTCTCTCTCTCTCTATTCAATGATTGCTATCTGAAAAATAAAGCAATGCAATTATCCTTAGATGCCGAATATCTGAAAGCAAATGTTCTGAATTAATGTGTATTTTTAAGATTAGTGTAAATGAGAAAGTCAGCGCAATAAGAAAACAAACCGCTTGTATTTTAACAGTTGCATAAATTGATACAAGTTCTAATTATAAAAATTCTAAATTTAAAAACGAAGACAAGGATAATCTACTTTTGGAACTTCGTTTTTCATGGGTCAATGCTTAAAAATTGCACAGGAAGTTGATACACAAGCAAGTATGCGATCGCATTGTGGCATGTGGTTCTTATCGGTTTTCTTTCGCCAACATCCATCCGTTATTAATTTCTGCCGTAAAAAAAATGTAAGATAATTGCTTAAAAACATTCACGCTTCATTTAAAGGAAGTTCGGACATAATAAAAAATTTTCCATGCAGTTTTCGTAAAATGGTGGGCTTTGTTTTTATTTCTCCTGAGGTATTAAATTATATCCTCTCATAATTTTTAAGCAAACTTTGAAAACTACACACTTTTGTATATGCATTCATGACCAACATAATATACTCTGGTATTCAAATAAAAAGTATTTATACATTTAGATGAGTCTCTAAAAAAATACTGCTCTAAAAGTAAGACTAGTATATCCAAAAAATATTCAAGTATTTAATGTCGAAATACACATATATTGGAAGTGTGTATTTAAAAGAAAATGTTTCGTAAGCCTACACACTAATTTCTACGCTACATCAACTTGCACACCGGTGCAAATTTTTGTGTTTTGCTCAACATTCTGTGAAATTGAGAAGAAATAATTAATCACCTCCATTTGGATAATGGAATGAGTTGGCAATTCATTTGAGACAGACAGTATTGTCTCAATTGCAAGAGAATTCAATCCAAAGCGCTGTGTTATGTGTAACTTATGAAGGTAGTTTAATTTAAGTGGGTTTATTAAAAAGAAGGTCTGTTTAAGACAGGGTCATTTTTTACCTCCCCAGGCGCTCTAGGAAATCATTAATAACTTCTATGTAATCATTTTCCATTGCAATATCATTTTGAGTGCATAGAAACATCCAACTGTTAAGCTTTTTATTTTCCATAACATATCTCATTTCAGTCTTTGCTCTCTTAAGGGTAGAAATGTTTCTCTCACGATCCACATGGTGGTGGCACGTTTACTGTAATTTTAATTATTTTTCTCTTTTTTTTCACCCAATTTTTTGCGCCCTAGGCACATGCCTAGCTTACCTAAGCGGAAAAGCGGCCCTGGAGATCATGCAATAGCCGGGAAGATTAATGAAGATCGATATTATCAATATTTTCAACTGTCAGAATGACCGTCCATGTGCAAGGAGTGACCAAGAAGCTTAAAAGAAGAAAAATACACTTAGAGAGCATCTCATCCGTCTCTTGTAATGGTTTAATGTGGTGTCAACTGTAAAGGCGTCTCAGAGATTCATTTTGCAAGGAGTGAAAATCACGGCAAATGCTTATCAAGACACTATCATAGAATCAATAGTGAACTTCTCAACATAAACTTATTCAGGAAAAACGATTGGAATTTTTAACAGAACTCTCCTCAAGTTCATAAGACGAAGACAATTTCACAGTTGACAAACAAAGAAGCCAAAGAGAAGAAAAAATACTCGTAAAAAGCACACCATCCGTCTTCTGTAATGGTTTAGTGTGTTGTCAGCTGTAAAAGCGTCTCAGAGATTCATTTTGCAAAGGACTGAAAACCATGGAAAATGTTTATCAAGACACTATTATAGAACCAATAGTGAACCCTTAAACATAAACTTGTTCAGGGAAAATGTTTGGACTTCTTAACAGGACTCTCCTCCAGCTCATAAGACAAAGATGATCCAACAGTTGACAAACAAAGGGATTGGACTTCATAGAAAGAACAAGATTGGCTTTCCAGCGGTCCGGATTTAAATTCGTTCGACCTTAAATTGTAGTCAGTATTAGAGGCAAAGTTGTACCAAAAATGGCATTCCAATTTGAAATGTTTTAAAAGTTTTTTAAGGAAAGCAGCGATGGAATAAGTATGGAGGTAATGCGTGTCACAATAAATGATTCACCAACGAAATTTAAAGCCCGTGTAAAATCAAAAGGTGATCATTTTGAAAAAAAGGTACAATATATTAAATTTTAAGGTAAGACACAAGTGTAAAATTTATTCTTAAATTTGATTATATAAAGTCTTTATTTTTACTTTTATTCCCTTTAATTATAATTGCATCTGGGCTTATGGCACTACTTGATATTTATGCTCTTTATATTGACTAAAAATTGAATGTTAGGTCATGACTTCTATTACATGAAATCGGTGGAAAGTAAGATTATTATTCTCGTATGTCTAATTTCACAAACATTGAAGAAGCAAAAATCTCACTGTGAGTTAATTGTGTGACGATGTATGTAAAATATTAATCGATTGGGCGAATTCATAATAAGGGGTTGACGAATCAAATGACCCTAATTTCGACAGCGGAAAAAATCTATTAGCGATATGTCGGGAACATCAGGCAAAACTGTCTGTGGAATTCTTAGATTTTGACGGCATTTGATTTTCTGGGTATTTGGGTTTCAAAAAATCCACCAGCAGTTCAGGAGTTAGAAAGAAACAGCAAAAATCAAAATGTGTGGTATGCTCTTTTTAATGATACAGTCTTAAGACAATTTTTCTTTGCTGAGACTTCTGTGAAGACAAATATTTATCTGAACATATTGCAAATTTATGTAACACTTCAAATGCAACATTTACAACCCACTGTTATTTCCCAACAAAGTGATGATCCTCCTCACTGGAGTACGGATATCCGCGATAATTTTCTTATACAATTCTTTACCTATTGATAGAATGCGGAGCACTGAGTGCCTGGCGACCAAGATCTCCACTGAAGTTCTTTTCCTTAGAATTAGGTAAAAGAAAAAAGATTCATGATTTTAAGACCTTCGTGCCTCAATTATTGATGCTATTGTTACTATAGCTACAGAAATGGTACAGTGGACTGCACTACCGGGTAAATATCTTAAGAGCTATATATATATATATATATTATATATATATATATATATATATATATATATATAGTAAGGGAGTAAATGGGCAAGTGTACTGATATATAAGCGTTTCTGTTGTTGTTTTTTTAAAACTTTGCAAGTCCTGTTATGTATTTCTTCACTTTTTTTTATGATTTTCAAATTTCTATTATTTATTTCTCAAATTAGGGACGTTAGATTCAGACATCTTGTATAACAAATCATTGTAATTAGAGAACATTTTACTCGTTTTATAACAGTATTTTTGATGTAGTTTATTAAGAGATCTTATTATAATCTTGATTAGCACATGTATTTCTATAAAATGTTAAATTGCTTTACAGAATCACTTTTACAAAATTTACATTTTGCGAGATTTACCAATAAAGAGTTTTCTTTTATTTCTCCAAAAACGAGCTTTTTTAAATTCTAAAATTTCTAAGACTGGTTCTGTCTACAAAAAATACAATATTAGGTAACTTATGCGTTGAAGTTGGGAATTAAATTATTTAGTTAAATAAACAAATTTCAAACTTTTGATCAGTCCGTTTTCAGCTACTTTTCCATTTTTATATTAGAGCTCTAGTACAGTTCTTATTATTGACACTAGATGGTGCTAAAAATATTGATTAAAGACAAGAAGAAACACTTTTCAATTATGGTTGCTTAGTATTGAAAAATATGTTATTGGTCATACAAAATAAATGTTTTGTTGTCAATGTTGAAATAAACTAGAATTTTATACATCATAGATTGAGATTAGCCATAATCAGATTGACCTTTCTGCGTTTGAATTATGAATGGAGTTTTATAAAAAACAAACTGGCATCACTTCATTTACAGTGCAGTGTCAGTCAGTTGTCATATTTAATATACATGCCTTACTTATCAAACCTACACAAATTTAACCGATAGCGATAGTATCGGACATGAGTAAAGACGTTTAACTAGGGAAAGAAACATTTGTTGTTTGGAGGCGTGGTTGGAATACAATTCTGTTCATCAACAATGTTTTGGTTCTCCGCGTACGGAGATGGTTTGAGATTGGATTAGATTGCTTGCGCGAATAATTATGCGCATTGGAGAAATGTAAGAAGAAATTTGTTGTTTACGACGTTTGTGGTACCCTTAGCGGTATAGTATTACATCTTTGTGGTTGTGGTAAGCACTAAGTGTGTTGTTTATGTCTTTAGTAACGTGAAAAGAAAAAGGATAGCTCTAATATGTCGGCGAACAGTACAAAATTCAATTCATCGGAACGTGTAGTGAAAAGTAAGTATACCTTATAACTTAGGCTTAGTTTGAAGTATGACCGGACACATTTATTTACTGGGCTTAGATTGATCATTTGTGTTCAATATTTCATTTTTATAAAAAATCGAACATCTTCATTGAACTCTTAATCATGTGGTTTCCATTTTCTTGAAATGGGTCAGTTATCGATAGTAGAATAATATTGGCCTTGGCGATCGTATTCGCTCATTTGTCATGCATTTCTGGGAATTAGGTCAATAATTTAGGCATGAAACTCTGCGCAAATAAAATTCACAGACGAATACATTTTTCTGCTAGACTTGGCGACTACGCATTGATTTAATTTGTGTGTAGAGGTTGTGTTTTATTTTTCTTTACATTCCCGACCATGTGTTTTTTAGATCAGTCGTTTCTTTTAATATGGGTGGACCCATTACTTTTAATGATGGAAAAAATCTATTTGTGAACTAAACTAAAATTGAATTTTTATTCATAATTATATTTTGAAACAATTGATTAACAAAAACGGGTGATATTTTACACAAGATCCGTTCTGTGATAAATTTATCAGAATTTTTCTAAAAAAGAATGCCATGCAAATTTAATACATATATTATATCTTTTATACAATTTGTCAAATTTCCATTTTATTCATGCATCTATTGGCAATTATTTATTTTAAGAGTCATTGTACAACTCACAGTTATGTAAATATTGCTTCTCCTATTGTCACACTGTAGTTTTGAAGGGTAAATATATATCAATGTGTTCATTCAAATTTGTTCCTTCAAAGTATATTTCTATGAGATTTTCTCTAGTAATTCACATTTGTATTTTGCTATGATCAAAACGATTTTATTTTCCTGTTTCTTTGAAATTATTTTTAACTTGCTTCATTTTGAATTAATGTTTATTATCACTAGAAAATTAGGAATTGCTATTTAATAGAGGAACATTAAAATATTTACTTATTAAGAGCTTTGTTTGGTGAAAAACTATTATCCTAACTGCTGAGAAAGTATTGTTGAAATATAATTTTGTCTTAAACATCAAAACACAACAACTATTTCAACTTTTTAAAAGTAAAACTTAAACTTTTTAAAACTTTAAAAAAAAAAAGAAATGAAAAATTTCATCTGGAAATAAATATAATTCAACAAATTTAGTTAAAATAAGCCTTCAAAGTGCATATAAGTTTCAAAACTAATTTACTAAATTATTTGGTCTGCTTCAAAACTAGAGCTTTTTGAATTAATATATATATTTAAAGGAATATATGAATTTGACTGATCTAGCTTTTGATATAACTTATAATTTTCAATATAGTTAGTTTTACAAAAATGATAATGAAAATCATCTAATATTTTAAAGGATATCTTAAATATCTTTGTGAAACCCAACTGTTTTTCAGATAACACAAATTAATTGTAAAATGCAAAAGACAATTGTCATATTATTTTATATATTTGAGATTTACTTATAAGCCCAAAATAAATATAAATTTAAAAATCTGCTAA
This sequence comes from Trichonephila clavata, assembly GCA_019973975.1. NCBI lineage: Eukaryota > Metazoa > Arthropoda > Arachnida > Araneae > Nephilidae > Trichonephila > Trichonephila clavata. The sequence goes on along the minus strand of BMAO01013291.1, from coordinate 111,041 downwards.
GCCCTATTTGAAGTTAATTTTATGATTATATTTAGTGATGAAATTTAACATTAATCAGGAGGTTACTTGAATTTTTTTAAAATTCATCTCACTGTTAACATTTTTAGCCTTATTTTATTATTTACTATAATTATATTGTATATCCTAAGAATCTAAACCATGTCCCTCTGAACAATTGACTAATTTAAAAGTTAAAAGTTCTCTAGTTATTTACGATATTTTTAAACAAGTAAATATTTAAAAGAATTTTGTATATGTGACTATTATATCTAATTAAAATCCGTAGTTAAAAAGGAATCCTATTTGAGTGGGTTTTTTTTACTGAAATGAAACTAGAGGTACTAAATATTTAAAATACACATAAGAAAAAAAACAATGATCTTAAAAGAAAAGGATTCGAAGTTTGGTTTTTAGTAAATTATAATAATTTTTAATGAATTTGTATATATATATACTTAAATTGTTTTTCTGATTCTTAAGATAATCAATGGTCCTAATAGTAAACCCTCTCAGGTATTGTATAGTAAAATTTGAGGTAAATTGTGGAAAAATAAAAACCAATATTACTAATTCACATGAAAAGATAAGGAAGAAATCTGTTTTGGAATTGCAGTAAAAGTTTGTTTCCTGTAATATCAAAGATTGTTTCATTTGGCCAAAACTAATGACTTACTTTTATTAAGCATAGTTTTTTTAGATTACTAAAGTAAAAGTGAGTAATTTGAGCTTTAGATTATCAGTGTGTGACATTAATATTATTAACTTTTTGTTAACAAGTAATTAAAAATGAATTCTTTTCACTTTTGGATTTCTTAATAACCTTATATCTTAAATTTGTCAAATATAGGAAACTAAAAACAAATATAAGAATAGAAAAAGAAAATAGTAAACAATGTAAAGCAGTTTATGCATTTATACCTCATTTTGAATTTAAAGTACTTAAGATATGAAAATTAAAGAAATAAAATTAATATCAGTAAAATTAAAAGCAGAGAGCTTATTTAGAAAGCAGGAAATTGATTTATTACCATAAATAGATGAAATCCATTGCATACTCTTGCGAGTAAAAACACAAAGTACCTAAAATATCCTTAATTTCCTGTCAACCTATTCTCACTACAAAGATAAAGAAACAAAAAATTTTATTTTGTTTATTTACTGCCGTTTTTATTCAGAACCTGATCTTAGTATCATCTATGCACCAAATCAGAATATTACATTTTAAACTGTGACATAACGTACTCCCCCGCATCACAAGGGGGCCCCAAACCTGACTGGTGCCAAATACCCCTTGTAATATCTGGCTTGGGGCCCAAAATGTGACTTTGCTGGAGAGGGGGGGGGGGGGCTAATCTTCTCTATTATACCACTGATTGTTAGCCAAAATTTTGACAGAATCTAATCAGACAGGTTGTATAAACAGACCGACTTTCAGACAGATAGTGTTTTATTCTATACCTAGAAGTCAATTTTATGTAATTCAATTGCTTACTATTGCGCACGTTGCAAGAACAAACTTCAGCTAAAAATTACAAATTTCAAAAGTAAAATTTTATTCCAATTTTTTTTGTTTTGTTTTTTTCCTTTTCTTAACAGTGAGAACCCATGTTAACTTGTTTGTTCACAAAACTTTTAGAAGCTTCATATTTTTGCTAATGTGTATACATAATGAGGTTTTGACTATTTATAGTAACATATACATCTTTTTCATAATTAATCAATAGTTATCATCATGCACACATTCATGGAAAATATTCTTCTATAAATGGTACATAAGAATATCTTATGTACTTTCATCTCTGGATATTAAGAGATAAGTAATTGTTGATGCAATTCTCTTAACTTTTACTAAATGGGCTGTTGACGTTTCAACCAAAAAGAATAGCATCTCTTATAGAATGTGGGTTTGTTTCATACCATATGATGTATCAATCTGTAATTGTCAATAACTTGACCAAATTCTCTTGTTTTTGATTGGGGCAGGGGATATTAAATTTTGGTACTTACGTATTATCGCAACAATCACCAACTTTATTAATACTTTGACAAGTTGGAAACCCCAATTTCCTTTGTGTATCACATTCTCTGAATCGGCAACCATGTGCTTCATTTCATAATTGCCAATAGGTTGCAATAACACATAAGTACCCAAATTTTCTCTTTTCATACTTTCTTAACTATAAAGACCCCTCTATATAACAATAAACAACACTTTATCTTGTCATTAACCCATGTCATGTGACTGTCAGAACAGAGTTATCATGGGTGAAATTTCCATCTTGAAAAGCAGTTTGTCCTCGTAACTGTATGTCCAGAATTTCCATGTATACACAGAAACTAATTTGAAACATTTTTCTCATTTTTTTTTAAAGTTTTATGTTAATTTTCTCTCTAGAAACAATACTATGTATTTCAATTTATAGTTCTATAAAAAATTAAATATTAGTAATTTTTATATAAAAGATATAAATTTTAAGCATGTTATTGGTGTAAGCTTTAAATCTGTTTGCTAATAAATTACATTCTGTAAGAATTCTCACTTTTTAAATTATTTATTAATAAAATGTTCTTATTTTCCTCATAGTTTTTATGGATTACTTTATTTATAGGTTCTCTTATAAAGTAAATAAATTTAAGAGAGGAAGCCATTGTTTATATTAGCTATTTATTCATAGAATATTCTTTCATTGTAATCGTTTTCGTTGTTGTGTCTGCTTTTTGTGGTTGAGTTTATCCAAATCATTTTATATAACTGTCAGATTATATAGAATACTGTACATTAAAATCAAAGTTTAAATATATAATAGACAAGTGAATTTTTACAAGACAAGAAAGGTTGGATTTTGAGTTTCTGTCTGTAACGTTCAAATGATCTAAATTATTTTTCATAATCTGTAACTTGTTGACAAGTTCTGCAGCAATTGTTTTACAAATCAAATTGTTAAAAATGTTCTTTTTAACTGTTGGTGCTTTTTGAATGTTGTAAAATATTCTGTATACAAAGGTCCAAATTTGAAATATGTAATTTTTGTTATTTCTCAATTGTAGAGATGCTTTTATGTATATATTCTTGGATGTTTTTGTCATTTTCAGTTTAAAATTATTATTTACATGATCAAGTTTGAGATTTTTAATGATTAGGTATTTTTCTTTGGAACTAAAATAACTTCAAATAACCATAAAGAAAAGGTTCCTACAAAATAATAACCATTAAGAAAAGGTTCATACAAAATGAAGACTATGACAGTTACTTATTTCGTTGAAACTAACATGGAACACAAAAAAATGCTTCATGGTAGATGGGCTTTTTTTAAGTTATAAAATAAACTGTTCATATTTTGTAAGTAATAATTGAATAATCCTGCAGTTAATAAATAAAAGTATACACTAGTGTTATAGTCTCAGAAGAATAGATTCTAAGTAAAAAAAAAAAAAACTAATCGAAAATTAACATTGAAAAATTAATGTAAATATTATTAAACTAAAATAAATGTTTTTTAGATATACCTATATATGTTACAAATATATATGTTTTTCATGTATTAAGCTTTTAAATAATATCTTAAATATTTTTAAACAAAAAGTTACATCAAAATATTCTAACAATTTAGCAAAAAGAATTTTTTTTATTCTTTTGACTAGCCATTTAACTTTTTATGATTACACATGAATATATAGAAAAATGTAATTTTTACACTTACAGCACTTTTATGTTAGTAATCTGAAAAGATTTGATTAAAACCACTTGAATTGCAGCACATATTCTCTAATTTTCTCATTTTAATTTACTCTATATCAGGTGAAAAAGGCTGATCATACATTCTATAAGTCTTTTTTTTTTATAATGCCTTAAATTTGATTGACATTTTTTGTCTATAATAAATTAGGGATTTTTCATTTATAAGAACTGGTTTAAATTGTAATAATTTTTCTACCGTTATTGAAAACATTATAGAATATTCTAAGAAATGAAAATTGTGTTGAGAAATCAGATCAGTGTTAATATTCCTCTTTCTTCGTCAAAAAATAAATAAATAAATAAAAGTCCAAATCAAACAGTAACCATATTGTGTTAATTTTAGACAAGATTTGCTTGGCAGTTTACCTTGTCTACCATTTTGATTTCAACAAGTGTCCCATGGAAATTTTTGTTATTTGATGTATTAACAATTTAATACAGTTCACTCAAAAAAGTATTTCTTTGTTTTCTTTACACTTCCTTTCCATTGGACAGGCAAATTTTAAAGCGACATGTTACATTCTTTTGAGTTTCAGAGCCACTTCATTGGCACATTTTGTAATTTATTCTTGTAGATGTAATATATTGAATTTGAATTAAAGTCAATTTCGTATGGCACTGGGGCTATAGTGACAGAATCTTAAAATTTTATCTTAAATAAGGATATATCGTATTGAGTAACTAATGGATTTGAAATCTTAGCCCTGAAGGATGGATTTGGGTAACCTACATTTACTTTTGGTTTGTTTTAGGTATGAAATATTTTAACTACTCGTATTTTTAAAAGGGTTTTTGTAAAATATTACTGAAAAATATAGATCATTTTTATTTCTCAAGATCAGCAGTGAACAAAATTTCTATCCTTTATGAAACAAAATGTCATTTCTCAATTTGACTTTCTTTAAGGCTTAGGAAAAGAACCCTGTCCATTGATTTTGAATATTAGTTTTGAATTGTTTAATTATGTTTTACTTAAAATATTTTTGAAAATGTTATATAAAAGGGACTAAGTATAGGAACTTTATCTCTAAATATTTTTTATACTGATTAATTTATTAGTAAAGAAGTAGAATATTTATGTAGTAATTCACAGCATATAATTCAAAAGGCTGAGCATTATTTACCGTAAAATCCGCCATATAATGCGCAACCCCTTTTTACGAAGAAATCCAAAATACTCTTAGGCAATGCTCTTATGTTTTGAAGTCATTTATTTCAGATATTATTCCAGGTATTAAAAAAAATAGTATATTTCTTGAACTACAACTCTTTAAGTTCATAAGGTATATCATTTTAAATAAGCAGTATTTCAATAAATGTAGAAGTCTAATTATTTTTTACGCTTATCTATTTTTTTTTATTTCTAAAGCTCTCGTTCTTATACCCAATATATAATGCGCATTCGTAAATTTTGATCTTATTTTTGGTGTTAAAAGTGCATGTTATATGCCAGATTTTATGGTAGGTACAATTTATGTAGGATTTTCTTTAAGATAAAATCAGTCTTAAGTAGTTGAATAAAATTTCACACTTAAAGAGCAAGTCAAAATAAATTGATTTGGTGAATACACTGTTACCAGATGATATATTTGTACCATTTTTGAATTTGAAATATTTCTTTTAATGAATCAGAATCATACTAAAAATATTGTTAGATTCAGATTTAGAATTCTACAAATTTGCTTATTTTCATGAAAAAGATTTTAAACATTTTTGTTTCTAATCTTGTATGTAGTCTTCACAAAATTTTAATTTTAGCCCAATGTAAGAAGGAAATTTACTTTTTGTAATCCTTCAAGTTACTTCTTGTAAATAATTCCAACATTGTAGAGCAGATGCAGTTGCATAGTGTTTCAAAAGTGAATATTCTAAGATGTAATTGATGATGTAGCAAATTAATTTAAAAATATAATTAGTCAAAGCTTTAATAGGCATTATCCTTTGTACATACTTTAATAACATATTGTAACCTTATTTTAAATGTAAGAATTGGAGTGGAAAATCTCCTCTCAGCAACATCGTAGAAGTATAAAACTCTAAATCTATTAATATTAAAATCAGTTTATTATTAATAGAAAGCTTGGTTTATTCCTTAAATAAGTTTTAGTGTAATTTTTAAAATTCACAGATATCATAAATATTTATATGTACTGAAGTACCTCAGCCTTATTTAATTTTTTCACTTTTTTTACTACAGTTTTTGCTGCAAAATTTTATTTTCTGTTTCATCTAATTGAAAATCAATAAATTTACTTCTGATTGTATTTATTTCTTTCTGTTTTCTTTTAGTGATGGTGGGGGAATGATTTTTATATTTTTTAAATATTTTTATGTATTTGATTTTCTTTAACTACTTTGTATGCACCTATCTTTTACTAAAACTTAATAAAGTAGAAAACAAGTTCATCGCTTTTTTTGTGTGCACATCACATTGCATACACTTACCTCCGAAAGTCTGCGTACAGGCAATCATCTTGCGTATTTATGCTATAATTACTATCAAGATCTCGCTTCAGAAAATCAACATACCTGTCAAGGATTCTTCAAAATTTCCATATTAAAACAACAGCAACAAAATTTCACTTTACATACAAAAATAAGAATGATCACCAAATAATCACCAACCACCCGCGCCAAAAGTCTGTGGACACTTACAAAATAGAGCTTTTAAAAACCTTTCATTTAAAATAATTGTACTAAATCATGTTTTTAAGTCATTATAAGCTTATTTTACAATTTATTTAGGATTTGAGATTTGAAAACCTTTTTGGTTTCATGGCAGGCAACAGAATAGAGATCGATATATTATTGAAAGAAAAATCATCAGAAATCTTTGGAAAAGGGGGAAATTTTTAAAGAAATTGCTGAAACTGTTAATAGGAGACATTCATTGATTCAAAAAGTGTTCATAAACTACAAATCAACTAAAATTTTAACGTCCACGCCAAGATCCGGCCGCCCGTCTACAGTGTCACCTCGAGAATCCTGCTTTGTAATTCGCTCTATAAAAATAACTCCAAGACTATAAGCTTCATAAATATCTAAAAGTGGAGCTGAGGTCTTGCAAGAAATGTGACTTAAACCTCAGTTCGAAGGGAACTGAAAAATAATGACTATTATGGCCGAGTTGCACTCAAGAAACCGTTCATCTCTCGAGTGAAAAAAGCTAAGAGAATGACCTCTGCCAAAAAACATCCAAATAGGACACATAATTATTCGAAAAATGTAATATATTCAATAGAAAGTATTTTTTTGTAATTTAGCATCAAAAAGAACAAAAATATGCCAGCAAAAATTCCTGGACAGATCTTAAGAAAGGGAATCCTTTTTCGACTATCAAACATGGCAAAAGAGGCATAATGTTTGGGGGTGCATTGGAAGCCTTTCGGATAGTAATCTAGAGTTTATTGAATCAACAATGTACAAAATTGGTTACTTTAACTTATTGAAGTAAAATATCAAGGAAAGTGCCGAGAAACTTGCGGTGAGTGATGATTTTTACTTTTGGCGGCATAAAGGTACCGAGCAAATGGCTCCCATTGTGAAGCCATGGCTGTTCTGACATGTCCCAATCCGATCCCGCAGGCCATCCTAGTCCCCAGACCTAAGCCCAATACAGCATTTATGGGATTTACTCGAGTGAATAATCATGGAAAACGTAATAACATCCATGTAAATGCTCAAATCTGTTATAGTAGAAAAATGAACAAAATAACCACAGAAGAAACTAAGCTAGTTGAATCCCCGCTAAATATGTTGAGAAAGGCTGTAAAAAGAACATAACATCTTAAAAAGTACTAACTTTTAGTTACAATCTATTATCATAAAGGTTGTCCCCCCCCCCCCAGTGTATGCAGACTTTTGAAGCACTCGTGTCATTCTCAAGTTATAAATATTTGTATTATTTTATGTAATAATTATGTGATTGTTGCTTATACTATTTGAATTTATGATGTTAGAGTAATCAATAAAAAATAGTATTGATTCAGAAAGACTCCATTTAATAAGCGATCTTTGCATAAATAAAAAAGATGATCGACTGTACGCAGACTTTCGGAGGCAAGTGTATGTTAAGATAAAAGTCACATTACATTTGTAAAAAGATAAGTTTGATACTAAATGTTCATATTTTAATATATCAGAATTGAATGTTCATACTTTCAAGCATTTTTTTGGAAATGCATGTTTTTGAGGTGTGCTTAATGTCATAACTGGAAGTATGTGCTAATGAAAATCTTTTATATATTCATCTTCCCATTCAATTTTTTTTAAAGCAATATCAATAAAAGTTCACATTTTTCTTCCTGGAAACACTTATCAACAGCTTGTATATAAAAGAATTCATAATATAGCATTTGTAAATGCTACAAGAAAAATTTTAAAATATTTTACTTGCATTAATGAAAGCAGTTCAATTATGTAATTCTACAATATGGACAGATTTTGTTGGCTATATGTTAAAAAGTATTTTAAAAAATTAGTTCCATGCTGAAAGAATTTTGAAAGTTAAAATTTTCATTATTTGTTCAAATAAGCTGCTAAATCAATTGATTGACATTATTGAACTTATCAAGTCTTGTAGCTTATCATTAGAGATTTAACTTTTTTTATACCCATTTCCATTAACTTGTATTTTCTTTTTTTGCCAAATATTAAAAAAGGCTATTAATAATTTAGTCAAAATTTATCAAGAATGGTTTTACATGTCTTTTTATATCTTATTTTTTTTTAAAAAAAAATCAATTTTAGAAATATAGTATTTTTTTTAAAAAAAAAGCCTGAATTTCTGAAAGAGTAAGAAATTGTTTTAAATTAATTTTGTTCTTTTGCATGTATGTGTATGTAAATATGTTAAAATTTAATTTTAGAACTCTTAAAATGTGTAGTAGTTAACTAAATCAAAGAATTCATATGAAATATTAATATATAATTATTAATTAATGAAGCAATATTTTTTTATGTTTAAGAGTTCATTAATAAATAAATTATTATATGTATAGTATTGTTTTTGTAGGTGTTCCATTCCCTCCTAGTCATAAACTTACAGCAGCTGAAGTTTTTGACCCAAAGACCTCAAAACCTCGCACAGATGTCCTCAAACAGCATTTTGTGTTGGAAGGACGTATTGAAGAGGCTGCAGCGCTCAAAATCATTAATGATGGAGCAGCCCTTTTACGACAAGAAAAAACTATGATAGATATTGAAGCACCTGTTACTGGTAAGTTAATATAATTTATGAATAATATGTTTTTCAACTTATTTTCCTCAAAATCTTTAAAGTCATGAATTTGTTTCTAATTACATTTTCTTATTAAAATTCTTTGGAGATGTTTTGTTTGTGATAATTATTTTTTAAGGAAGCACACTAAAAATTCTTCTTTATATTTATGCAGTAAGTAATGTAAACATAAATGCCAAAGGTACTTCATGAGAATGAATAGTCAATTTATCTTCAGGTGAAAGAAATTAATTACTTATTTTTTTGGTCATTCCTGAAGTAAAGATGAATACTTGCTATATATTTTGTGTTAAATATTTGTCTATCTTTTGTTATTTAGTAGTGCCCATGTCTATGTTATTCTTAGAAATATTTTTGCTCTGATTTTGTTCCAAAACACATTTTTTGTTTTTATGTTTAGCACAATCCTACTCATTTAAGAAACTTGAAGTACGTCTGAAGTTGGAGGGGGAAAAAGTGTCTCTTTTGGGATTTGCTATTTTTAACTACTCTTCCCCTGACATCTATAGTTTTGTCACTTCTCCTGTTTCACATTTCATTCAACTATGCCAGCTTCTGCATTTCTTGTTTTTCTTTTCAGCCATACCTTTAAATTCATTGTTTTTTTAACATTGTTTTTTGAACTTTATTCCTTGGTAATTCAATAAAAATTTGTATATATTATTATTTTTATATGGATTCTTATATTGTAGTCATTATTATATTCTACATTCTAAGAAAACATTAAATTGAATGAACATAATTTTTCAATTATGTGTATTTTCCTTTTTTTTTTTTTTGTTCATAAATGTGGGAGTGGCTGTGTCTCTGCCTTTAATAAGGGCTGTTTAGTACCTGCTTATTTCGTTTTTTTCTTTCTTTGCTTTCCCTTTTCTTTCTGGTCTTGAGTAGTTCTGGGTTTGCAATATTAACCATCATCTTGTATATGTTTAGTGAAAATCGTTGGGTGTGTCCAGGAAATGGGTGTGGTATGTGGAATCTTAATGCTTTAAACTGGGGCTTGTTGTGGTAGCCTAAGAGATTAATGAAAGATAATAGGGAAATTATTCCAACTGTGTATTGATTATTGCATAGTTGAATAAATGCAAGCTTAAGAAGTTTACATCCAAATAGTTATTTTCAGATATTTTTTAAGCATATTCCACGTTATGCCTTTTAAGGTTTTTTTGAAGCTGTTTTTTGAAAGATGATTTTTTATAAAATAATTTGAGTAATATTTTTTATAATTTGTTTTGAGTTTTTATGATAGTAATTAATGTATTTTATTGTTGACAATTCCAAGTAATTGTAAATTTTTAAGAAAAATTTCTTTAAAAAAATGTATGTAACATTTTTTTCCAATGCATTATTTTTTAATGCTTTATCTAATTTAAGTAATTTCATATAATTTTTTAAAAACTTGGCAGATTTTAATAAAAAATGAATATTGTACCAGAAATATTTTGGAAACCTCACACACATGTATATTTATAATATTCAAAATATTAAATTGGAATTTACCTTTGTAGATCATGTTAAAAAGTAATTAACTTATGTTTTGATTAGTGTGATTAAAGTTTTATACTTATGTCTTTAGTTCTTTTTTAAAGTTTTTCCTTAAATTCTCTTCTTATGAATCTATGATAATAGTCTTTCCCACCCCTTTCTTTTTTCTACTTAAAAGTGTAAAAGCAGAAAATAAACACCATTGTGTTTGCTATGATTTTTCATCATTAACTCCCAAAAGTTGCTTTAGAAATTAAAAATTACTCACTTTATTTGTTACTTATCTTATTGTAGGTATTTATTTGCTGGCTGCTGTTTAACTAACTATTGTGTTAGTTGTAAAAAAAAAAAAGATTGATGGATTTTAGTTCTGGAGTTCACAAAGAGTGTTTCATTATAATGACACTCAGCACCTTGAAAAATGTTGATGTATACTGTATAACATGTAACAGATGTAATTTCTTTTTGTTTCATTTATGTTGTTCTTAGGAAGAAGCCATTAAAAGATATAAAAGATATAATTTTTGTTGACCCCCCCACCCATTTAGAAATTTTTTATCCCTAATAACATTATATTTAAATTACCAGTTTTTTAAAGATAGAATTTATAAACAAAATGTTTATCAAAACTAAATGTTTAAAATATCCATCAATCGATCACAATTCTTTAGTGAAATTTCATTCTTTACACATTGAATTATTTTAAGACTTCAAAGATTAAAAAGTTTTTCAAGATATACAAAAAAATCACCTTCCTCTTTTAAACTTTAATATCAAGTCAAAATACCTTTATTGATTGAATATTTTCATGCTATAAGGTTAATTTTGAGTACATTTTACTTTCTTGTTTGAACTTTGAAGTTAAATATACTGTATTATATTTCTTGAACTGGGTTCTCTTAAAAGCTAAAAAGTTCTGCCGAGCAAAATATCTGGGGATGGGAAAAGGAACATACTGTAGGAAGGTCACTATTCTTTTACATTTATTGTAGTTAAAATTTGGTATATCTTGATCTATTTTATGTTCAGTTAGAGTGCTGTAAATTAAAAAGAAAAAAAAAAAGAATAAATAAAATATAAGAATTTTCAATATACAGTATTTTAATCAATTGTAGTAAACTTGTTTATTTTTTTATTGTTAACATAAGTTTCAACAGATACATGGGTTTTCTTTATTGCAAAACTAGCCGTTTAACTTGTATGCAATTCTGAATTGAAAAAAAAAAGCTATATTTTTTTTATTACGCTGCTGTAAAAAAAAAGACTGCTGTATATTATTTTTACTTATACTATAATATATTAAAGCATATTAATATCTTTTAATAATGCAAATAAGATTAGCCCCTTCAATTAATTATTAATCCAAAAATATTTTATCCTGAATTATGTAACTACTTTTACTATGAGGCCTATATATTTAATCTTTGTTCAGAAGTCATCATTTTGCAAATCACATGATTTCTCTAAAACGTTTTTCACTATTAATAAAACTGTATGTATTTTTATATTCATTTATGAATGTTTATGTTCTTACATTTTTCTTTTCTTGTAGTATGTGGTGATATTCATGGACAGTTTTTTGACTTAATGAAATTGTTTGAAGTTGGTGGGTCTCCAGCCTCTACAAAATATCTTTTTCTTGGTGATTATGTTGATCGAGGGTATTTCAGTATTGAGGTATGTTTTTATACATTTTTTTGTTTTTCTATAAGTTAGTAACTGTAAAACTGTATGTGATTGTTTCTGTAAGTAGTAAAAAAACAAATATTTTTTTCTAGTGTGTTTTATATTTATGGTCCTTAAAGATCTGCTATCCAACCACATTGTTTCTCTTGCGGGGAAACCATGAATGTAGGCATTTAACTGAATACTTTACTTTCAAAACAGAATGTAAGTTGAAGTTTGTATCATAACACTTTTTTTTAAAGCTAATTGATAAATTTTGAAATTTTTAATTGAATTCCATTTTAACTTTTAAGAAAAAATTTAAAAAATTTCTAGGTAAAATAAAATATTCTGAGCGGGTATATGATGCATGTATGGAAGCTTTTGACTGTTTACCTCTTGCTGCTCTAATGAATCAACAATTTTTATGTGTTCATGGTGGCTTATCACCTGAAATCCACACCTTAGATGATATTAAAAAGGTATGTAATACTAAAAGAAACCTAATGGATGCTAAAGTTTTAAATGTTTGGAAAAATTTAAATTTTGACCTTGACATTTTGTCCCTTTTTCATTTTTGTTTTGTTTATTGCCCTTGTGTTTCTTTAAAGTGTAACTTGCTCACTCATTTTAATGTTCTATTATTAGTTAGTAATTTTCGTTTGTAGTTTTCTTATAAGTTTCTTAAATTATACATAATATTTTATATCTTTTTTTTCTATATTTTTTTTCTATGTCAATATATTTGATATGTTTCTTTTTGTGGGATACCACAGAATATTTACATTGAGTATCATTTCCCCTTTTCATAAAACATTCCTATACTAATACTTTATTAAATGTTTCCATTTATGTTTCAGAACTTTTAAGAAACTGTCTTTAATTTTTTCTGAAATAAGTAAAAATTTGCTGGATTTTAAATAGTTGCGTTGTTTATCTCTGAGTAATTTATTTCCAGAAATGTGTGTGAATTTTGTGATTCATTTGATTTACACAATTTTTATGACGAAATTAAACATTAAAGTTCCTTTTCTTTTGATAGTTGGATCGGTTTAAAGAACCTCCAGCATTTGGACCAATGTGTGATCTTCTTTGGTCAGACCCACTAGAAGATTTTGGAAGTGAGAAAACTACAGAACATTTTAGTCATAATAGTGTCAGAGGTTGCTCATACTTTTACAGGTAAAGGTTTAAGTGAAACAAATTATTTTAGGGTATATATATGTAATTTCAAAATTTTCTGAATATATTTTCATTTTTTCCAAGATTTTATTTTAGACTACAAAGTTTTTTAAAAAATATATTGCAGTTATGCAGCTTGCTGTGAGTTTCTACAACAAAATAATTTACTTTCAATCATTAGAGCTCATGAAGCACAAGATGCTGGGTAAATTTTTGAAAATTATTTAGTTTTAAAAAATATATATTCACTGTTTGTTATTATTTTACTTATGAAGAATATTTGTTACAGATATCGTATGTATAGGAAGAGTCAAACTACTGGCTTTCCATCTCTTATTACAATATTTTCTGCACCTAATTATTTAGATGTTTATAATAATAAAGGTAACTCTACACGTTATTTGAAAAGTGTTTTTTTTTATAGTTTTCATTCATAATGGTTAATTGGAATTTCTAAAGTGAATTTTCTATATATTCTGCCAGTATTTAAAAGTTTTGCATATAATGCATGCAATATTTTTTTTACTTTGATTATTAATACTGTTATGTTATAAAATGCTGTGTTCTTATCTCTTGATTTTATAAAAAAAAAATATTGTTTTTAAATTGTTAAAATATACTTCAATATATTAAAGTGTTAATAATTGTATAAAATTTTTTTCATTTGTAAAATAATTCCTATTTTTAAAAAAAATTAGACTGATTTAATTCATTATTTTGTATAAAATGTTTAAATATTATCTTTTGATTCCAGCTGCTGTATTGAAATATGAAAACAATGTAATGAATATCCGCCAGTTCAATTGTTCTCCTCATCCTTATTGGTTGCCAAATTTCATGGATGTTTTTACTTGGTCTCTTCCATTTGTTGGAGAGAAAGGTAATGTGTATTGCATTGCTATTGTGTCTTTTATTTCTTTAATAAATTAAAAAAATATTTTGTAATTCAATTGTCACTACATTGTTTCTACAGAATTTTTATATTATTTAATGTCTGTTTTGTGAAAATTGTTTTAATTAGCCCTTTTTAAATGTATTTTTATTAGACTATATATATATGTTCTATTAGACTATATATGTTTTTATTAGAATTGAATAACTTCATTCTTGTATATGTATTTATGTACAGCATGTTACTTTAAAATGTATTAAATGCATCAAAATTTGTGTTGGAGGTACTGATTTTGATACATCTTGATTAATATTATGACTATTTATGATTCTTATAGTTTCATTACACAAATAAGCATTTGCATGGAACCAAAAACAAAGCCCTACCAAAAAGCTAAAAATGGACAAAAGCGTTATTTTTTTTCATACAAAAGGATCTCGTTTTATGAACTCCTATTATCAGACGTTCAAGAATTTTCTTTACTCATGTGATTTTCAGGTTTCAGCCTGCTGATTGATCAGATTTGGTGCAATATTGAACCATTTTGCCACAAAATTTGACAGTGCAGCACTTTTTCAAGAACTAAAGTTGCAGTTAAAATTGTATTCCCCATTAGGCAGGTAAATAAAAAAAAAATTAAGTATCATGCAATGTTTTGCAGGGTTCAGAAACATAACAAATTAAAGAAAATCCTTCTGAAGAAAATTGAAATAGGGAATCATTACATGTATACATTTCTGATTTGTCAACTTTGACACCTTGTTTTCCTTGTACCTTGGTGCTCACCTGATTTTCTTCATGAAAGTAGCCTAGCACTCATGAGAAACTTGCAACATGTGTTTTTATCAAGTTGCAGCTACAATTTCAATAAATTTTGCATTTTAGCATTGCGTAGTTCCAATTTTATCTGGATGTTTAAATTTTTGTCTTATAAATCATGCATTTCATTATTTACTAACTTTTTTTATGTTTGCACAAATAAAATAAAGTAGCTTAATAAAATTGATATAATACCTTTTAAAAATATATAATTAGTTTCATAAAATTACCTATTACATGTGTTAAGTTATATATTCGAACATATTTAGTTTGTCATATGAAACTTAATAATAAAACTTGAATTTTTATATTTTGGAGTAATTTTTAATTTTATTAAAAATAGAAAAGACATTGAGTATATTTCTTTATAAGTTAATAAATTATTTAAATAAATGTGTGCTATAATTACATCTGTATACATTTTGTAAATGATTATAAATATAAAGGAAAATTATCAAGCTTTATTTGAATGTCTTTTTCTTTTATCTAATTTTTTTGAATATATCATATTTTTTAAATCAATCATATTATTGTGCATTTTATTTCTATTCATCTTGTATTGATCTCTTTAGATCTTAAATCATATTTGCTAATAAACATTCTCCCTTTTTTTTCTTCAAGTAACTGAAATGCTAGTCAATGTTTTGAATATTTGTTCTGACGATGAACTTATGAGTGAAGGTGAAGAAGCGTTTGATGCGGAAGGTAAGGAAGAAGGTGATTATCAATTTAAGTATAAGCCTGAAGTAGTTAGAGTATTATCAGTTGAAATAGAATTAGATTAGTTTAGAAATTAATTGAACAAGTGTTTATGTAGTCACTTGTGTTCTGAAATAAATACAGCATATTGATTTTTTTTTCTACATTTAATACTTGCAATGTTTCATGTTTATAATTTACATGAAGTTTTTTTAAAAAATAATTTACATCTGTAACTAAATTTTATTGATATTACTATGTTTGTTTGAAATTTAAGTTTTAAAAAAAACGAAAGTTATCAGTATTTTTGAGAGCTTTTTTAAATAGTTAATCCTAATAATTTACTTTTTGTTTCCCACTTAAGATAATGCGAATTCTTATTTATTGTTCTAAATATTTTTTCCTTTAATGCTTTTTGGAATTTTGATACTTACATGGCTTTGTATCAGTCAAAAACTATTACCTAAAAAAAGAAGACTATATTACTTTATATATCGCAAAGAGCACCATATGTTAGGTAACCAATAAAGTTTTGTCATTTTATATTGTTATGCTTGTTATTGGACAAAATTCTAAACATTGTTTGAATTTTGTATTAGCATGTATTTTATTTTAGTTATTGACAGAATCTCAAGCTGTTTGCTTTAATTTAAAATATAATTTTATACCTTAAATTGTCTGTGAAATATAGTGTAATATGTTATGTTTGTTTCATGAATTGAATATGTGAATGAGGGGCTTAATTCCATAAAAGCTGCAGAAAGAAGAACTGTGTTTAAAAGAAAATGCAATTACATCAATAAAACCTCAATCAGGTTTTAAAAAGTTTTCTTTTGGGGCTGTATTCCTAGAAGATGTCAGGTCATCAAATCTGAATATCTATGAAGCCTATGATTGAAAACAATGACAGTTTAACTTGTCAATAGCTTGCAGAAGTGTTTAACTGTTTATTGCTGTTGCTCATCAAAGTTACACAGGCTTTTGGAGATCTCATAATTTTGAACCATATTTAAGTGATAAGGCAATGCCTGACCTAGCGCCCCACTTTTCAGATTTCCATACTTTGCTGATGTGATGGTTTTGAGCTTTGAGAGATTTAATGTGCACCAGCCCCTCTATGTAGTGGGTCTTAAATGGCACAACTCAATAAAAACATTATTAGAAATGAGTTCATGACTATAATGACTTAGCTACTGTGATCTTGGCAGTGAAATATATAAGCGCATATATAAAAAAGTTAAAAGATAGAAATTAAGTACAACCACATGTTTCAATAAAAACAAAAGCAAAATTTATACATTTAAGGTGAGCCCAGATATATTTCCATTGAATTATCTCTTTTTATCTTTAGATAATTATGTGCATGGAAATTAGTTTAATAATGGAGAATTATAAAGAAAGCTGTTGACACTGTTGACGGAAAAAAACTAAGCAGTTATAGCAATCGAATTTAGTTTTTTGCTGGGAAAGAATTGTTAAGTGGGAAAGTGGGTGTTCAGATGAATAAAATTGCTTTACTTAAAAATAAATTAGTGTTTTTGCCCCTGCTTAAAAATGACAGAAATTTCTTGGTTAACTAATATTCAAGAACCACATTTAACTGGTTATAGAATGATATAGACTAATATTTGCCTCAGCCTTTTTGTATTGCTAGTTAAACCATGAATGTGTATTTATTTTTAAAAAGTCAAAAATTCAATTTCTTTTGAGATGTTTTTTTATTTAGCACTAACTGAAAATCGTGGCATCCATTGAAACACTAGCTAAATGTCATTTTGACACTTGTCAATATTAAGAGAAAAATTGAACAAAATGTGCATTTTAATATTCTTTTTGGAAATGTATATGGGGGGGGGGGTACATCCAAAAATATATCAGTAAAATAAAAGAATTATTCTCAAGATGTTATGGAAATATAAACAGAAGAAATAACTCTTTACTTACAATCAATATACTTGTTTAACTGAGTGGTGCAACAGCCCTTGAGGGCCAAGGCATGTTGTGCCCATACTGCAAAATGTGCATTTTAATATTCTTTTTGGAAATGTATATGGGGGGGGGGGTGCATCCAAAAATATATCAGTAAATAAAAAGAATTACTGTGTGCCCGTACCAGTATACATGATCTTGGACTCTGAGATGCATTAGCAGATGTTCCAATCAGGTGGTCAGTCTGACGTGAAACCCCCAGTGTTAAGCTCCCAAGCAAGCTTGGTACTCATTTATCAAACCAATGAAGGGATGAAATGCTGAGTTGACCTTGCCCAGCCAGAGATTTGAACCTCAGACCTGTGGTGTGGTGTGCACTACCACTCAGCCACTGGGCTTCCAAAATACTTATACTTGACATAATTTGGACATTTGCCACTTGTGATTCTTTTACAAGAACAGCATTTTTTATCACATTGCTGTGACATTTTTTTTACCTCGCATTTCTTACTCTTAGGCTTGCAGTTCATCTTTATTCTGTATGCTTCTTTTGCTGAATTTTTCAATATATTCAACAGATCCTCTCTTACAAGATAGTTTAAATTTTATTCTCAGAAAATCAAAAAAAATGAAGGAAAAATCATAAAAAATATTACCAGTTATAATTCACAAGCAATCATGTGTGCACTGTTTTTTTACAATAAATAAAATCTTAACAATAGATACTGATACTGTTGAAACTGAGGATCTGATAATCAGATGTCAAAAGACAACTTTCTAGGACTCCCATACTCTTCAATCATTCAATAAAAGAAAATTTTAAATAGGGCAATTGAAATTACTGCCATATTCTATTCATACAGGCTGGCATTATAGGTAAATCTATCAGTAAACTTAGTTGAAATAAAGCTAATGCTCCAAAACTTTCTCGGTGAATTTTTCCCTACAAATTTAATAAAAGTAAAGTGAAATAAAAAGAATCCATTAAAATTTATTGCTTTTAGAAAGAAATTAACAGGCCTTGGTTAAAAATGTATAATTTAGAATTGCTGATACTTTTAGTAAAACATTCTTTCATTAAAATATGGTAAAAAGTAAAAGGTTTCTCAGATATTTTTTGTTTTTTTTTATTGTCATAAGAAACATCATGCAGTGGGACTTTAAAGATATTTTTTACAAATTAAAAATTTTTTTTTCCTTACAAAGTTTTTTAATATGCTGTATTTAAAAATTTTAAAAGCTTTTTAGAGTATAGGCTTATACTTTAGCTGTGAATGTTTTCATATTTGAATTAATAATTCTTTTGGCTTATAGTATAACTAATATATGTATGTGCTTAGATTTAATTAGATTTGTGCCAATAATGTTTGACAAATGCTAGATTAACGCTTAAATTGTTTATATATAAAGTTTGAACTAATTTAAAAAAGCAACATTTATAATGCTTTTTAGTATATAATTAATGAAAAAGCATGGAATTTTTAGAATAGAATAGAATTTTTAAGGAAAAAAAAAATTTAAAATATTTTTTGTATATTGTATAAAAATGTTGTTGATTTTAATGGTATATTTAAATTTGAAAGTGATTATAACAATTTGCAGGCTCATTCAAATATAAAATATTGTTTCTTTATATAAATAGTGATTTGTTCTTGATGAGACATGTGTTTAATTATTAATGACATATAAAATATATGTTTTTATTTCCCATATTGAGTTATGTTAGGAGCTCATTCAATGTTCCATATATGTAAAAGGTTTTAATGAAAATTGTATTTTAGTTTTTTTGTTTTTGTTTTGTTATTAATGAGTATGGTGTCATATTAAATCCATTGTTTTTACTATATGCTATGGTTATATAACTAGAAATTAAATGAATTACTCTTTTTCAAAAATAAAATTTTAAAGAGTTGAAAGTATTTGAATTTTGATCTCAATTATTCGAGAAAAAGTAAAGTAAAAATGATAACTTTTAAAAAATTTTAGGAGTCATCATTTGATTGTTATATGCACCACTGTTTGAATTTATTTTCTTCTAAAGAATTTTTAAAGAAATAAGTCAAAGTATTTACTAGAAAGCTTTTATATAAGGAAAGATTTTTTTAACATTTATTCTGAATATTACTATATTGCACATATTTCTTTGTTTTGAACCGTTTTTGTGTGAAACATCTGAAAAAATTAATATGCACATGAAATAACTATCAATTAATTAAATTTTTTAAAAATATTTTAAATATTTGAATGAAAATTAGAATAATATATATATATTGTGCACATGCACACACATAGTGGTTTGTTAATTGTAATTATTGTATTTATTTATTTATATCTGCTTTAGTGTTATAAATCTGATAATATGCTGCTTATTAAAATTGTTCTGATTTTTTTTTCTTTTGTTGATTTTTGAAAACTCTGAGTTGTTTTAAACTTTGACTTTTTATTTCTTTTTCAAAGTTACATTACATGTTATATGGTTCCTTTATGGATACTCATACATTTTTCCTTCATTTTTTTTTCAAAGAAAAAGGTTGCATATTTTAGCTTCATTAAGCATAAATTTTGCTGATAATCGCATTTTGCTGAAGTACTGCATTAAGTAAAGGCAATTTGTTCAAAAAACTGGTTCATATATTACTTCTAGTTGGAATTATTATATAAATAGAATTGTGGAAGTGTATTCGAGATGTGAAATTTTTTCTAAAAAAATAAATCGCAAGGTGCATAATGCAATTGGCTTTGCTGATTTAAAGCAATGAGATATTCTTTTTGTGTTAGTATCATTTCATTTTGATTTTTAATTATTCAATTTATGACACTAACTAATCAAATGCATAATTATATATTTTTGTTAGGTTGTTATATATTTTGACTAAAATTGCCTTAAGTTTTCCTTTTTTTTTTTTGGTGTATAAATTTAATTTTTACAAATGTATAAGTACAATACTTTCTGAAGCCAAATTGAAAATCTGAATACTTATTAAAATTGGAATTTATCCATTTACTTCCCTCAATAACAAAAATTGCACTTTTATTTCTCTTCAATAAAGGCTGCCTTTGTTAAAATTTTCATTTTCATATTTAGCAATCAAGTATACATATAGATAAATTCACTTTTTATACCAGTTAAAAATTTTGCTGGTATAAACAAAGATTTGCTACCAAAATCTGAGTTGATTCAATAAGTTTATTTTTTCCAATAGCTTTTTTTAATAACCCATATTTTTCATAATTTATGAATTTTTTCTTAGTTTTTGTGCATTTAGTTATATCAAGTATATCTGTTAAGAAAGGTCTGATGAAAATACAAGAATAGAGGAAGAAATTTGTCCTGTGTAAATGAAGTAGTTAAAATTTTTATGTTTGAATGTATTAGGAAAAATATATTCACCATAATTTATCTTTTGTACAATTTATTTTTAGGTTAGATCATTTAGTATGTATATGTATGTGAATGTATCTATGTATGTAAAGTTGATTTGTGTATAAATATAATTCTTATTTATTACTTTTTAAAACAATATTCTGATTTTTAAATAAGTAACAAATGTTTGAATTGCAAATATATCAGTATTAAAATGGTCATAGGAATTAAATTTATGTGCATAACAAAACTTTAATTTTTATATGAAATCAAACTTAACTTTATGCATAGGTTGAATTTTTTAATGTAAACATGTATTTTTTTTTTTTAACTGATTTTTAGGGAGTATTTTTTGAAATATTTTGAAATTTTTTTTAAACATATTAAATTAGCTGTTTTAAAGCAAATTTTTTTTAAAGCATCTTATCTGCGTACATTAAAATCCTATATCAGTTTGGAAAATGTATGAAATATTTTAAAAATAAAGGGCATTAATTAAATAATTAAAAAGCATTTTGCTGCATTATTTTTGCCTGAGCATACAATAAATTTAGGCATTTTTAAAAGAACTTTTTGCTTGCCTTACTTCAGCTTGCAGAAAGAAAATAAAATATGCTTACTAGGCAAAAATAGAAAAAAAATTTTGCTAGTGAATGAATGTCTAAGCCTGCAAGAGGAGCATTTTTTTCATTATTTGGGATTTTACTAATTTTTTTAGTTTTTGAATTTAGTTTTGTACTAATGTGATTTTTACTAGAGTTACAACCATGAAACTGACATGTAATTTTTTTTCTCTTTTCCCATTTCTCATCCACTGCCATGTGTAAGTGCACTTAATTCCTCCTGTATGTGCAAGTAGATAGTGTTGTGCACTGTTGAGTCACGTGGATGTGCTTTTTAGTCACTTGTGCTTTGCTGTGTCAATTGTTTGGTGTATTTAAAATTAAAAAAAAAAGCAAAGTCATTAAATCTATGTTCTTTTGACTAATATTTGTGCAATATGGGATTTTTTTTTGGTCTACAAGAAATATATATTTTTTAATTCTGGGACTGGAATTAGTTTTTATTTGAAATTAGCCTTTTAAACCAGCAGTTCTTAATTCTTAGAGATTCTGTCCCCCTTTTTTCAGTTTAAACTTTTTAATTTTTCATGTTAATTTTCTTACATGCTAAAAAATATCTAAAAACCGTATTTAAAATCTGTTTTGTGCTGTACAAATTTAGACATTTCAGATGTGGGTATTCTTAAAACACATTATTAAAAAAATACAGTGGTTTATATGTACATATACAGGGGAAAAAAATACTACATTAGGCACATTTCATATTATTTTATTTTTATTGGGGGATGCATTATGTAAGGTTAAGAGTATATACCCTGATTAAATAAATATCTGTATTAAGTATACCTGTATCAGTAAAAAGTAATATTTATTTTGAAGTTCATATTTTACAAATGGTTGCTAAATAGTTCTTTTGTTACCGGTTTTATTTCTCGGAAACAATCAAGACTGAGTTAATTGGTTCCTAAGTTCATTGTTTGCCTATGAAAGGAAAAGTTGGATTCTATCATACATGGTTACATTGAATGGTTAATTTAGTCTTGCATTTTAAATCTCTTG
Source organism: Trichonephila clavata (assembly GCA_019973975.1). NCBI lineage: Eukaryota > Metazoa > Arthropoda > Arachnida > Araneae > Nephilidae > Trichonephila > Trichonephila clavata. The sequence goes on along the minus strand of BMAO01013291.1, from coordinate 88,406 downwards.
GAGATGAATGCTTAGCATGGCAGGAAAACTTCAGATATATTTACTCAGATATCTTCATAACCATGTGATAGATTTATAATTATGTCACAATGTGGCAAGTAAACTGCTTTTAACAATTAAGGTGATTAAACTTAAACAAATCAAAATTACAGCTTTAATAAACAAAGTAAAAAAGTACATGGATTAATTTTTGAGGATGTAAATAAATTACATTAGTAAAAAAAATTTTGGTTTTATGAAAATATTAATTGATATTATATATATTTAATTGTTTAAAAATGCGTATAGTTATGCATAGATGAATAATAATTAGCCATGCATAAAACATTTTTTTTAAATGTTATTATTTAGGTTTTGGAATTTATTATTTAGGAGTTTTATGAGAGAACTGCTGGTTAATTTTATTTATGTTTGAACTGGGTTTAATCTTTAGTGAGATGCATTGAAGTTTTAAAATAAGTAATAGATATTTTAGTGTTTCTTTTTAAATTTACGAAATCTCAATAAACAAAATCTGTTACTTTAATTTCCTTTATACCTAAAAATTACCTTAATTTCTTTAATAACTTCATTTCAATAAAACTTAGAGCAAAAATTTCTTGGCATTTATGTATATTTTATGGTTTAATCAAACAAGTTTTAATAGTTTTTTTAAATTTGAGGTTCTTTTAAAAAGAAGAGTAATTCCAACACTATTTACATAGTATTTAATTGTGTTTTCTTTCAAAGGCAATCTTATTAGATTGTGATATAATACACATATTGCAGACGTCAGCAAGTTTCATTTTAAATTCTTGTTTTAAGAATGAACTTATTTTATTTCTTGTGAATGTTTATATTAATCTCAAAATTGCTTTAAAAATATTAAAAAATTTTAGTATAAAGCTAAAAATGCTATCCCAGTCTATATTAGATTTGTTAGGATGATTTAATATACCAAAGGGATTTGTGAGGGAATTTGTTCTTTTGAATTTTGTTTTATTCGAATCTGTGAATTTTTATTGAATATAGAACAGTTTTAACAGAATAAACTGTATTCAGATATTAAATATTGTATCCCAGCTATAATTTCTTAATTTTCATATCCGTTTTGAAAAATTGCCATTATTTTCAAAAGTTGTTCTTGCATATTTAATAAGTTTTGAAAGGAAAATAACTAATATTTGATTAATGCATGTTCTGAATATTAATATAATGTTTAGTTTGCTTTTTATTAGCTGTTTTTGCTAAATTTCATGCTATAAGCATGCTTTTCAATGCTGCTTTTATTTTATTTGTTTTCTAATTGATGTAATATTAAGTGTTACTTATTCATAAATTTTCTCTGGAGTTCATGATTTACAAATGGAGAGAAGGCATTTATAACTAACCTTAAAATCAAGGTAGAAGTTCATGAAATTCAATGGCATATGAACTTTATATCATTTACTTAAATTGCAAGTTAGTGTCTAAACTTTCCTTTCCTGCTCAGTATTAAATTTCATTATTATAAATAAAATTAATTTTATAGTTTGGTGTAAACTATTAAAAAGAAATGTGTGCAGTTTTCTATGAAAAATTATTTCTATGTGTGTATTTCTAGATTTAAATTATAATAAGAAAATTTCTAAAATTGTTTAGAAAAATGAATGTGTAGTTACTGAATGAAGAAAAGGTGGAGGAAACTGAACTATTGTTATCTCTGATTAATTTCAAGACTTTTTTTATTGCAGTATGGATGTATGCAATAACCGAATCAAGGGGGGGGGGGCTTGTTATCTGTGGTCTGCATGAACTTTTAACTGTTAAATTTACTGTGGAATTTTCGTAATTTTATTTAAAGCATTTAGTTTTTTTAATATTGCATTTGTAGAACATATAGTTTCAAACACACATTTTTAAATGTTTGTATTCATTGGTGGATTAATATGGTTGGTTGTTAAGTTAATAATTTGCAAAGAATGGAAAAAAGTGCATCAGTATATATGTTACATAGCTTCAATGACTTTGCTGCTTGATGTATTTAATGTTTTGCATTTAAAATTTAAAGGCTGTTTTTAAATGATAGATGTTATTGTGTTATTAGTTTAGTGGTTGTGTTTATGTTGTCATTTTTAAACAGATGCTGAATTTTTTTTTGTAGTTTGATTGTTTAAAATTTCTTTTGAACTAACTAATGAACATAATTTTTTTTACTGTAAATTGAATTACTTACTTCTGGTAGTCTGTTATAATTGTATGAGCATGCCCCTAAGTTTGAAGTGTGTGAAACACTCTGCATATAAATAAAATTCATTTAAAATTTTAATTTTTTTTATTTAATACTAAATTTCCTAAGCATTAATTACAATTTTTTAACCTGTTTAAGATGACAACTTTGTGTAGTTTAGATGTGCTATTGAATGTTTGTGTGATTTATATTAAAGTTCATTTATTAAATGTTTTTTAAACTATATTTTTTAATTGAAAATGTTTATTTTTGTTCTGTGGTGTACTTTTAAATAACATTATAAAACTTTTAAATGCTTGTTTTGTATTAAGTAAATATTTTTTTAATAAAGTTAAGGAAATGAAATATATTCCTGATCTTTTTTATTAGTATAAATTTTCATTGCTATCTTTATACTTGTGTATTATCACAACCATATTCAGGGAAATTGTCAGAGTAAACAAGTGCACCAAATTTTGACAATGCAATAATATCATTGTTTTGTGGCATATACACATGATTTCCAGTTGTGTTTAGACAAAGGGTATACTAATTTTCCTTCATGTTTTGCTTCAATTTATACATATTTTTTTTGTTTTCATCAAAATTTTTTAATAGGATTATGGGATTTGCTATCAATTGAAGAAAATGCAGTGAAATTGCTTTAAGAATACATCTCTTACTTCAGAAGCCCTAATGCTCACATGCTATGAAGTTATATTTTGGAACTAGACATTTTTTAAATGCATTGTCAGAAACTAATTAACATATTTAGATTAAGAAATAACATTTGGTTTAAAGAAATAAAGAGTAATTATATTAAAAAATATATCTGTATTATACTAGTATATGTACATAGAGATAACTTTTTATCTGTAAATTGTCATTCTTGTCTTTAAAAAGAGTCACCAAATTTTGTCGGCATGATTGTGATAATACACAAATGCCATAGTTTTTACTAATGGCAAATTGTAATTTTAAAAAAATGTAAAATAATTCTAATTGACCTAATGCAATAAACAAATGTAACTCTTTAAAATTTATAAAATATTTTGTAAATGTACCAAAACTTAATTCTATTTTTCAACTGTTTTTGCATTTCATTTTAGCTGCTGCCTCAGCATCAGTCAGAAAAGAGGTAATTCGTAATAAAATTAGAGCTATTGGAAAGATGGCTCGTGTATTCTCGGTATTGAGGTAATTACTTTTTTTTTGTTGGAATATTATATAATTATATACCAATAAATATTGATTTTTCAGTTGTGTTTCAAAGCAGAATATCTCAATACACTTTACTATTTATTTAATATTCTAAGAATTTTTTATAAGCAAATATTTAGTACATTTGGAATATATTTTAAAGACTGATAAAACTTAAATGGTTTATTTTTTACAACTTTTATGGTTCCTTATAGAATCATGGAGGGAAAAAGTATAAATTTATGGACATTTTTTTAAAAAAATTATCTTTGCTTTTACTATTTTTAAAAATAATTTCCCAGTTCAACTACTCTCAAAATTACTTACATCTGAAAATGTCCATATATGCATAATAAAAGGAATGATAGGCAAATTATATATCCTATAAAACAGAGCCCTAATTCTGAAACAAAACCAAGAATAAAAAAACTAATAGTCACTCAAAAGTATTGGGACACTTGGCATTCATAACTGTAAAGCCATTTATAAAAATATTTATCATGTTAAAACAAAATGAATTAAGAAATATTTTAACATTTGGTGTACAGTATATAAGGAAAATTTTATTAGTACTATAGAATTATAATTTGATCTAGCTTTTCAAATATGATTCAAAGGCAGTGGATACTTTTGAAATGAGAAATTTAACAAATATGCAGCACATCAATAGAATTTAATTTCACACCACTTTTAATATAAATGTTTCAACACATAAGATTATTTATAAAAAGGGTGAGAAACAAAGATATGTCAGTTGGTGTGCGAAATCTCGTAATAAGTCATTAGTAAGAGGGGAAATCAGTTCGCTGTATAGGAAAAATCTTGAAATTGAGTAAGTCTACTGTTTTTAACATCATTGACAAGTTCAAGAAAACAAATAGTGTGTTGAAAACAAGCAAAGATCAGGGTGTCCAAGGATATTTAATGAATGTAAAGAGGGGGATTGTGAGACTAGTACACATTAATCGACAAACTAGTGCAGTAAAAATGACTTTGCAATGTAAAAGTAGATTTAGAAAATCAGTAAATCCTGAAACTGTCAGAAATGTTTTAAGAAAACATAAGTATCATGGCAGAGTACCTCAAAGAAAGCTCTACATTAGCAATGCAAATAGACAAGCTAGGTTGGCGTTTGCTAAAATGTATGTAAGGCAGCCAACAGAATATAGGAAAAATGTAATTTTTGTTGATGAAAGCAAATATAACATTTTCAGATCGGATGGCAATCAAAAAGTTTGGCGAAATCAAATACAGCGATGCATGTCAAAAATTTACAGCCTGCTGTCAAATATGGAGGGGTTAACCAGATTGTATGGGGCTGCATGGCAAGCTCTGGTGTCAGGAACTTACATTTTATTGATGGTATGAATAAATATGTATATTGACATTCTCAATCAAAACTTAAAGCAAAGTGCAAGCAAGTTGGCAATCTTGGGACATTTTAAATTGTACCAAGATAATGACCCAAAACATACTGCTCATATTTGCAAGTTATGGGTCCTCTACCACTGTCCTAGTGTTATTAAGACTCTTGCACAAAGTCCAGACCTTAATCCCTTTGAACATGTGTGGGATTATTTGCAGTAAAAACTATATAAGCTCCAAATTTCTAACAGGCAGGATTTATTTATATATTTGGATTTTATCAATATTTGCTCGAAGAGTGGACCAAAATCAATAGATAGTTGTGCCAAAAATTGATCCAGTCCATCCCAAATAGACTTTCAGTGGTCAGATTATGCAAAGGTGACCCAACAAGATATTAATTTTTAAATTTGAATTGTTTTTCTTAATTTATTGGGAAGTGTCCTAATATTTTTTTGAGCACGTTTTTTAACTTAATTTCTTTTATTTTCAATTTTAACCATAATTGCATTAATTTATGAGTTTTGTTATTATTTGTGTGTACCAAAACAACATTTACCTTTCATTTTTGGTTTCATTTACATCTTTAAATTAAATAAAAATCTATGAACTGGTAGCGTGTCCCAATACTTTTTTGACAGACTGTATATGAAAAGTCAATTGACCAAAATAGAAAATTGTTATGTTTTCTAAAACTGTCTCTGACTTAGTGCAGTGAAGTAGGTTTAAGTTTGCTATATATATATTTGTTTAATTTTAAGTATACCTGAAGTAAATATGAAGACAAGAAATTGTATTTAAAGATCTTTCTTCCAGTTTTGGAACTGGGATGCATATTTTTTTATGTTGTGTGAATTACTTTAAGAATTTTAATCACTTTAGTGTATTATCAAGTCAGTTTTTATATTTTTGACATATTATGTCAGTTTTAATGTAACTTTATAACAAAGAGATTTTTCCATATTCCAGTTACATTTTCTCTGATAAGTCTATTTTTGTTACAATGGTTATATTTTTTTCCTCTTCTGTTATTTAGGGAAGAAAGTGAGAGTGTATTACAGCTGAAAGGCCTTACTCCAACTGGTCAGCTGCCTATTGGAACTCTTCAAGGAGGAAAAACTTCAATTAAAAATGGTATATAATTTTATAATCCGATTCCATCTTCTGTTCTAATTTGTGTTGAATTAATTCTGCATAATGTTTGTAATTTGCAAGCAAAAGATAATTATTTAAAAATTTGAATCTTGGTTAAAATCTGATCATCCTATATTCACAGTAAATATTAGAAGGTTTATTCTTTGTGAACAATATTCATTAATTGTGTAAATTTTAATACATATATTCTTAATGTATATAATATTAGTACATGAGATATCTTAATATTTGAATGCAACTGATTTCATACTTTTGCATAATGTATTTCTGAAACTATTCTTAGCATTTTAAAATTTCAAATTCTTTTAAGTGCTTCTAACTCAATTAGATTTAATATTGATATATTTAATAGATATTCTTAGCATAGTTGATATATGTGCAGTATGAAAAATTGGTAAGAGGGGAAAAAAATTAATCCTTTATATATTGTATAATTTTTTATGTACACTCATGCATACATTTGTTTGTATTATATATATTTTGCTGAAGTCATATAATATGAATTAATGCAGTAAAAAATTACAGTATATTTTTAAAAGATGTTTAAAAATTCATAATTTTTGGGGTCAGTATTTGGAATGTTATAAAAATCCTTTTTTTAGATTGAGAAGAGACTCTTTCAATAGCAATATGTTGTAAATAATGCATAGTAATTGTTTCAAAAATATGCAAGATAATGCTTGAATTTAAATAATTTAAAAAAAAACATTCTGAGAATTTTTTTTGTAAACAAATGATTTACATTTTTTTTCTCTTAATGAAATAAAAAGTTAAATTATTTTGAGGTTTTTCTCTTGATATCACATTGCTTTTAGTCTTTTTAATAAGATACAGTTTAAAAAATTTGTAAATGGATTTTAAAAACTCATGATTCAAAAAAGAAAATGTTGGTATGTTTATTTGAAAATTTAGAAATAATAGTGTCAATTGTAAAAAAAACCTAAATTTTTATTGGTATAATATATTTAAAAGGTAATAACTCTTCCTTTTACTTTTATTTGAAGCTTTAGCAGGATTTTCTCCTAACCATAAGATAACAAGCTTTGAAGAAGCCAAGGGACTTGATAAGATCAACGAAAGGATGCCGCCTCGTAAAGATGGCCCCCCTACTCCTCAGGGCTCTGGTGACGAAGCTCGTGGGGGCTTACCACATGGTGTGAACAGTTCATGAGAAAAGTCTTCATTATGTTTTCGAGCCCTGGGGAGACCTTATTTACTTCAAGGGCTCGATAGCGCTCAGGGGCAGACGTCACATTTGCATTCATGCAAACGGCGCACACCTTACTCTGAGCGCCATTCAAAAAGCTGTGGGACCTTATCACGTGGTCTTGCCCCATGAACTCTTCAAATTACCCTATTCTCTGCTTCGAGTGTCTTATACACAAAGTTTTGGGCCTCCTGGTGAGTTTTTGAGGTGTGCAAGCATTCATTTCTCCCAATAAGTGCCAGTTTTTGTTACTTTTATATATATTTTTGTTATTAAATTGACAGTTTTAATCATGTTAAGTGAATGTCTAATATTTATCAAGGTTGGCTCTGTAATTGATGAATTATATATTTTGATCTTGTTATAGTTAAAAGGACGACTACCTGGTAGTTGTATTTGTTAATCTGTATTTAAAAAATCTCATTTTATTATATATTAATTTTTTTTGTTTTTATTGCATTATTTCTATTGCCTTTTCTCAATTTAAGAATTTTGTAATTTTATTATTCCACATGTTTGTATGTGTTTTGTTACATGAAAAATATGTGTAGTATTTAGTGTATCACCTCATTATCTCACCAGGTATTGCTCCCCAATGCCCCCACAGCATGGCTTTATATAGTTATTGCTCTTTTACACACTTTGAAACTATGTCATTTGTGTAATGTTTTGGAATGAACTGCAGTGAAAGTGTTGTCTCGATCCATAAAAGCCTTGTAATTTGTGAATTTTCAATTTATTCACTTGTTCATGGCATTTACACTTTATTAGAAAGAAATATCTGTTAGGGATGTATCAAATTGTCTTATATTAAATGATTTTAAAATTTAAAGCTAAGCAACATTGTCTGCAAATTTTCCTCCAGTTTTTTAAATCATGATAACTTTAGAGTAATTTATGAATCTTAGTGTTTTGAACTTTGCCAATTTTATTTGTTTGACTTGGATGTTCAAATGGTATCATTTCTAATTGTATGGAACAATGAAATATATGATACCATTTAGAATATTGTTATGTTTTTGTATTTTAAATAATATATTTTTTCGATTCAGAATGTTTGTAAAGTTTAAAAATATTTGGCTAAAACTTATATATTTTCTGTGTACCAATGCTGTAATTCGGTACTGAGCTTTATTTGTTAATCAAAATAATTTATTTTAATTCATGCATACTAGGTTCTAAATTTGCCTGCATTCCTTTATTAGGTATTAAGGTAATTGAATTATATTAATTTCTAAGTAGAGAAGCATTCAAATAGATTAATCTTTAATTGCCCTTGGCTTTTATGGATTGGTTTTTTATGAAAAGACAAAAGCATGAATTATGTGCATACCTTGAACTTCCTTGCCATTGTGCATGTTTCAGTTGACTTACCATTATGCCTGCATGTAAAATGTTTTCAGTCATGGATTGTTAATAAGATTGGGTTGCATGATAAATGCCAAAATATTTTCTTGGGGAGGGGGTATATACCTAATTTGCTGATAAGAAGCAAAGGAAATTATTTTATCAATATTGATATACAATTGTACAGATTGTTAATACATGACATGAGCCTTATAACTTGTTAGGTTTTGATTCTTAAAAATATTCTAAATTTTAATGTTGCATTTCTTGAGAGATGAGATATTGTATTCAGAATTATCAAAAATAATAAAAATGTGAGAGATTATACCTCTTGGATATTGTTCTTTAAATATTATTTAAAATTTTTTTTTTTGAAAAAGTTCCCTAATTCTAATTATATTTGTCTTTTTTTTTTTAAATTAAGCTTTATTCTTTTGTAAAATCTATTTTTTAATTTGAAATATTTGTTTTCATAAATAAAAATAGAGAACATTCTGTACAGTTATTTGCTTTTTTAAAATTTTAATTGAACTGAAGATGATGAATAGAGATAATGATTTAAAGCAATTAGTGTATATTTTTTTTGTAAATTATATATGTTTACATCATGTATGATTTGTTTTACTGAAAAACTCAATTTAAAATTCTACATTTGTTTTTCAGGAGCATTTTAATTAACTTTTTGTGTGCAGTTATTTAAAATTCCTTTTTACTGTTCACTGAAAGTATATGCAAGAAATTTCTCCCAAAATCAAATTTTAATCATTCTTAATACAAATCCGTTAATATTCATGTATATCAGAGGCAGTTTGCTGGGATATGGTATATTTGCATATCGCAATCTAGTCAGTAGCCTCATCGATATACTCCCTGTGCCATTCCTATCACTTAAGAGGTAGCTTTGTAACCTCAAATATGTTTTATGTGATCATCAGATATTTGTTTGCTATTTTGTGACTTACATTTTTATTTCAGTTTGCTTTGCATTTGTGTGTTTTCCCTTCTAAGAAATGGCTGATGTAGTTGTTTGCAAAATAGGCAAATTGTGCAATTTCTCTTAAATTCTGACTGTGCTTATTTTTGTTTAAAGATGTTTTTCTGTAATTTATTATTATTATTATTTTTTTTTTTGGATATTTGAAACAATTTGCTGCATGCTATAAACTTGTGAAGTTTTGGATAGGAATTTTGGTACACAGTGAAATATATGTATTAATCTTTTATATAATGTTTATGAGTTAAATTTTATTTTGGTAGGTAAATAATAAAAACAAATTTGTATTGATTAAAATATATGATCAAATTAATTTATTGTAAATTTATTAAAGTTACATTTAAAATGAAGTATATATAATAGAAATAGGAAAACTTTACATGCATATGGAATTTTTAATAGTTTAACTTAAAAAACTTCTCAATTTAAATCGGTTAATGTAATTATGTTTTGGATTATTTATTAAAAAAAAGTGAGCAAAATTTAGTTTTGAGTTAATGTTATTGTATCTTATTTCATATTTTAATGTGCAAGCTTCCAAACCTTCACAATTTACATGCATTACATCAACTTTGTATGAGGACAGTTTCAAATGAATTTTTTATCTATTCATTTATTGTACTTTGAGTTTCACTTGTTAATACTTCCTGTTGCCTTATTATGTTGTGAATTTTAAGATTGCTATCCTGTTTGCAGACACTGTTAATTAGTTAATGTTATAAATTTGATATTTGTTGGACTTATTTTAGGTTTTATGTTTGCTTATTATTTTGTTTTAAAAAAGAGCAGAGCCATGGAGCGTTTGATTGCATATTTATTATCTGTGTCTACTTGATTTGAAATGTGCTGGTGTGAATATTATTTCTTTTTGTGTGTTATTAATGTACAGTATTTTTCTTCTTAACAAATGAAAATGTGGTAACTCACTAGGCATGTTTAAATTTGTGCCTTAGCGCAACAGTAACAGAACAGCAATAGCCTTACTTGTGAGGAACATAATTTTGTTATCTATTCTTTGGTGTATGTGTTCCCAAAAGGTGGCAAAGTTTAAAGACTATATATATCTTTTTGATTTTTAGATTTACATTCAGATGATCTCTCCCATATTATGTTATTTCAGCACTATTGTGCTGAATTATGTACATATGTTTATAAGAAGTTTATTGAAAAATACAGATATTTAAACTGATATAGTGCAAACTTATTGCCATAGAAAACTGCTAAGAGCTATTTGAAAAGGTAATGTTGTTGATTGTGTTTTTATTGGTGCTCAGTACTTCAGCTTTTACATTGGATGCATATGTGGTTTCTAAATTAAAATTTATATATATTTTTTTTATTTCATGGCACCAAACAGTTAAATGTGTTTTATTTGAAGTAAGAAAATTTTTTACACAAATAACTATTCATATTCATTTATTCATATCCATTTATAAGTGTTTTAACTCTTGATAGAGCTAAACATATTCTATGCAATGTATCAAGTACTGACATGTCTAGAGATTTATTTTTAGTTAGAAAAGGAAATGATATATATGTGTGTTTGATGCAAAACTAAGACATATAACTAAATGTTATTTTTGCACTGCAACATTTCTAACAGAAAAAGTTTTTTGCCGATTTTTGAGGTATGTCTTGCCCATCCAAAATGTTGCTCTGTGCTTTTTCTCTATGGTATAGTGCTCCAGTTAATAACTTTAAGAAATATAATGCTCTTTCCTAAATAAATACAATTATCTTTGTCATATTTGACTTCAAATTGTTGGGATGCATTCTTGTACATATGGTTATCTGTGCTGTTCCAATTAGATTTTTAAAATGTGTAGCACAGTTTTTAGCAATTAAAATATTTGCAAATTCTAATGAAATACTGTAATGCTAAGAAATTGCACCCAGCTGTTTGTAATTTAAGAATTTAAAAGGGGAAAAAAATACAAAAAAAAAAAAAAAAATGTGAGCTCTCTATGGTTTAATGTACTAGTGGAAAGTACAAGAAACTGTATCTGCAAGTGTGTAGCACATAATCTACTACTAAACTGTCATTTCACATAACACTATTTGCTTCTAAATCTAAATTATGTTCTCCATTGAAAAAAAAAAGGATTTGGCGGAAGAAACTATAGATACAAGATTGCATGCAAGGGACACCAAATAAAAGAAAAATGAACTTTTAAAAAGCTGGATATATCTTAAAACAAGTTTTTACTGCTATTGAATTTTTTTCCAGGACCGTTAGAACAATAAGTTTATGGCTAGTCAGTTATGAGGTTATCTTACTCTGTGTCCCATTACAGCTGAAGTTCCAGATTTTGCTATGTGCACTATCAAACAAGTATATGCCTCAACTATGTGTGTAAGCTTGTATAAAACGTCAATTGTGTTACATATTGTTGATTGTTCTCTAAAATCTTAGCACGTGGACAGGTTGGCTTGATTTGACAGTTAAAGAAATTAACCTTGAGTGCCTTAAAAGTGTGCCACTAAATTGCATTGGTTCATTGTCTGATTACTACATATGTTAGTTATATTAGTATATTTATTAGGTGTGTGGCCTGTATAAATTAATGTGAGTTTTTAGTATAGATTCCTCTAGCTATTAACTTTTTAAATACTGTACTTCAGAGCCATCTTATTGATAAAAGTACCACGGAAAGGGAAATCGTGTGGGCAGATTGTGTAACATTTTTTAAATCAAGAATAAAATCTTAATTTTTATAAATTAGAGATTGATAATAAAGTGTTTTAAAATATTTATTTTTAACAAGTTTTGATATTTTTACATTAGGTTTTTAAACCTATTAATTGTTGTTAAATTTGAGTTTCTCACTTAAGAAACTTTTTTCATGAATTTATTACTATGTCTTGTATTTCATTACTTGTTTAATTTTGATTTGAAAAAGGTTGCAGGATTAGAATGTAAACAAATGATGTCTTTGCATATCTGTGTGCCTGTCAAGATACATTAAAGGATAACAGAGGTTCTCAGTGTTACCATTTTTTGTGTCGTGCACATGTTTAGCCATCTGTTAACATTAAGCCTGTCTGTCCACTTCACCTTACATGTACACTCTACAAGTTCTGCACTGTCATTTCCTTGTAAAAGAAGGTAAAATCCTCTTTGATGTTTTTGTGTCTTACAAGGAAAATGGCTGAAACTAAGGTGTTTATCTTCACATAAAATTCCAAGAATTAACCAATATACAGATATCTATATCTTGTCTCTGTAGAACTGAAAACTGCTCAAATTTTGATGTAGTTTGGTGTGTTATCATTTTAAAATGTGCATCTTAATGCTGCATCCAAAACAAATTGAATAAATAAAACCCTCTTGACTTTCAAGCAATTCACTTTTTTGTGTGTCTCACTATTTTTGAATCGTATAGAAATTTAATAGTTGTGTTTTTAAGTGTAGAATTTAATTGAATGCTGTCCCTATTTTCAAGAGAAATTGTGTAAGCGAGGGGGAAGTTTCTGAAATGATTTTCGTGAGCTTATTTTTTTTTTGTCTTCTATTAAAAAAGATTTAATATTAAATTATGAACACTGCCTTATGATTTTTTTTTTAAAGGAGGCTTTTCAATTAGTTTTTCTAGTTGGAAAAAATTATTGCGAATTATTCAATTTAAATTGTTTTTTGAAATATAGCAAGATATTAACTATTATGAATTTTTAAAAAAGAAAATTATAATATAAAGATTTCAAAATTTCTGAAGATATAAATGTTTTTAGAAATAATTTTTGTTGTATTAAAAGAAATGTTTGGCAAATTATGAAATAAAGAATTTATTAAAATGTGATAAATTTGTCAAAAGAAATTTCAAATGAATAGTATATTTCTTAATTATCTTGAAATCTGTATTTTAAATAGGAAAAATGTTCAATCATTGAAAAAAATTAGCTTAATTGCATTACATTTGTGTTGTATTAGAATTAAGATTCAGCATTTGAGGTCAATGTATATTCCTTGTATCACCTTTAGTTGAGTTCATTTTTCTTTCATTTTCATAACAAAAGATTTTAGCAGGTTACTGCAAAAAAATTATATAAAGAAAAGAAAAATGTCTAATAATATTCCTCAATTTTCGTACAAAACATGAATTAAAATCTGAATTATTTGGTAATAAATGAGTTTGTGTAGGGACAGTGATACGATTAAATTTCTCTGGTTTTGATCATAGTGTAATACAAAAATATTTTAACATTAAGCAGCATATTTCATTAAGTAAAATTTAAAAATATATGTATGTATTATAAAATTATTATTGCATTTTAAAATAAAATTCAGTTGATGCACTTGTTATCTAACTGCAAGATATTAAAGTATTAAAAAAATTATTTCAACTTATTGGTTGAATTTTTTTCAGTGGAAATAGGGGAAAATGCTGTTTTAGTTAATAAATTTATGTGGCATTTATTATGTATAATTTTTTGAACTCAATATCAGTGTTTTGCTGTCAATAAAACACCATGCACAACTGAATCTTTGTGGCAGCATTGTATTTGTAATATATATATCAGAACTTATAAGGTGAAAATAAACAATGTGATGACTTCAACTATTGTAGCACAATTGTTGTAATATAGTAACTGTTTAAAGTTTCTATGATATGTAAAATCCTTGCCTTCTCTCTTTATAAGACCAATTTGAAAAACAATTGTGTTTTTATTTGCATATCAATGATCGCTCTCAAAATAATTGCCTCACTTAGTGCAATACTTTTCATAGTTTTTTATTTGATAATTGCTTAGTAGTCCTGTAAATTTGTAGTCTCATAAAGCAATCAAAGGTTCGTTGAGTTTCCAGTCTTAACCTTTATGTGTGAAACAAACGGATGCAAGAAAACTGTTTCTCTTTCTAGAAAGATACATGTAGAACAATGATACATTTTGTATCTATGTAGTTCTGATTGTTATAAATCTAGCAGTTTTCTGTTGTTTCTAATGACATTCATGAGGTAATTAGGCTGATTTTTTTTAATTTTCCCATTGCTAACTTTTAAAAGTGTTAGTATACTTTTTTATATATTATCTTGTTAAAATTCTATCACCAATTTACTGCTGCAGGATTCTCGTGATATCTGTTATAAAATGTGTTTGTCTGTATTTTTTTGTCTAGATTTATTTCATAAAAAATTTTGAGAAGGATAGTGCGATTCTAGTAAAAATGTTTTTTGCTCAAGCTCTACAAAGACAGTGTGTGTTATGAGACTTTTCTAATTTTGTTGATATTTTAAGCATATTACAATTGGACGTTGTCATTTTTGTTATTAAAGTGTTGATTCATGTTGATACCAATTATATATACCAAAGTAACACACAATGCCTATGTAGAATCTAGGTCCTATTTTTTCTAATATTAGTTGGAATATTTTTCTCATTATGATATATTTGATGAAATGGGTTCCTTTCTTAATAATGAATTAAAAATTGTTTTGGCTTATGAATATATTTTAAGTAAAATTTTATAAATGGGAATTTTATTCTTATAAAATTTTAACTAAAATCTATAATGTTTAATTGTTAAAAAAAAATGTTTTCATATATTTTGAATGTTCAAATAGTGAAATTTGTTTATCTTTTTGTTACAAGTATTTTAATTAAAGGATGATGTTGTGATACTCAACTAATTTTTTTAAAAAAATTTATTGAATAATGGCCAGTTTTATGAATTATTTGTCAATTTTTTTTCAATTAATTGCAATTTCTGTATAAAGTTAAAAGCTTCAAATAAAGATATTCATCCAAATTTTGTTTTGTTCAATTCATTAAAAAAAGCAAAATTTGTGTTGCTTGTGGAGGGGATAAGGAGGGTTGAAAAAATATAGCATGTTAGAGAAATGGATAAAAAAAAAAAAAAAATCAAAAGTTCTGTCTCTTATAGTAATGAAAAAAATTATTTCTGTAATTACCACCAGTCAGTGATTAGGAATTTTGACCCAAATTTGAAGAGTAAGTACCCATATTATTTGTCAGCTTAAGATTTTTACATAATTTAATTAAGCTCAATCTTTGTTCCTATTGTACAAAAGTTTTTATTATGCAGGTTTATGAAAAATAAATCTCTGTTTAAAAAATCATTGTACATAATTTACTTTGTTTTTTGAAACTGCATTATTTAACATTCCTTTTGAATTTCTACAAATACAGAACATCATTGATAGTAATAATTGTTTAAAAATAAATATAATTGAGACCAATTTTTTCTGCAATATATCCATTTTTGTGATTGGAGCAGAAAATATATATGTATACAACAGTATTTGAGGTACTTTTAAATTCCTAATATTGAAATCTTATATCAGCGGTTCTTAAATTTTTGATTGCAGCTGACCCTCTTTATGTATCAGACTGACATTACAGGCCCCAAGATTTTGAACAACCCTCCCTGACTTAATAGTCTTGATTGAAAAACATGTTCTAATGGAGTTTTTTCATTAAGGGTAATTAAGAGATCTAGCCTATGATGACATCTTTCAATTTTTCCACAAGGCCTTTCAGAGTTTGTAAAAAAGACTATGTAAGACTATTTTTTAATATAAAGTTTATTTAATATATAATTTAGAAGCTTGATAAAAAAATCTATAATTGTTAACATATTCTTAAAACTAGTTAGATAATTTTACATTATATACATTTTATGATTAGAGCAGAAAATATATGTATACTACAGTCTTTAAGGCACTTTGAAACTATTGCTTTCATTAGTTCCAAGCAGGTCTGTTGGATATAATTCTAAAAGAAGAAACATTTAGATGAATCATATTGGTATGACGAGACAAATTGTAACAATGAAAATTTTATCATTTGAAATATAATAATCTAATATCTATAGCAACGATAAATTTAATCCTTAAATGAAATTTACATTATATGAATTAAATTTTGCAATTTAATAAATATTACATAAATGAAACAAATTTCCAGAAAAGTATCAGTTTTGTGTAATGAAACTTACCATGCTTTCTCGACATAATTTCCTGGAAATATTCCAAAGATTCCGGTACGCACAGAAGTACCGACATACCATCCATCATCACACATTTCAACAACGTAGATTGTATCCCCTTCCAAAAGTTCAAGTTCATCATCATTCTGAGGTTTATAGTTGAACATGGCTTTATACCTAATAATAAAATTTGTGTTACTTATGAATTATACGTATGCATATTTAGCAGTAAAAATCTATGATTTGCACTATTCTATCATAAATTGAATTTAAAATTTTACCACTGTTATTTATGAGCTTGCTTTTTTTCCTTTTAAGTATGGATACATATTTCACACATTTGATATTTTCTCTCCTCTATTACCATAAGCAAATGCAGCATTTATAAATTAATACTTTTACCCTCACTGGATATCAATTATTACAATTTTTTTTAGAACTGTCTGGTATATTTGTAATATTTAAAGGTCATTTTAAAAATTATGCATATTGCTCTTAGAAATGTGACACATGTACAGAATCCTCAATGCAAAATCATTTTCAGGAGAATTATATTCAGTTACTGCTAATAGTAAGATATACTTACAAAACAGGTTCTTGTAAACTGTATCCTTTCTTTCCTCGATATTTTGCCCTTGCACTATCCACCTATAATAAGTATAAATATTTTAAATAATATTGATAGTTTAAATATATGTTTTTTTATATATTTTTAATAATATTTCCAATTCTATACATATATTTTTCTCTATTTATATATTCTATTCCAGAGGTGGCCAACCTTTGAAAGAGTGCCACTGTTTGATGAAAAAAAATTATGCATAACATATTATTTGATAAAAAAAAAAAATGCATGTGCCACTTCTAACAACAACAACAAAAATGTCACTTATAGGCTTATGAGATTTCTATGCAAATAGCTCTTTTATAATGCAAGTCCATTTAGTGGAAATTTAAAAATATGATAAATAAAAACAAAAGTACAAACTTTGGTTTTATTGTTAAACTTTTTACAAGTTCACTCCTTAGGTGAGGTATAAAAAATAAAAATGAGTATCTAGGAGCATTTAATTCTAAATAATTATTATACAGTATATTCTTAATGTGGTTTTGAATTCTTTTCTATTTTTTACCATCTATATTAGGATTAGCTCTTGACAATGCTTACAAAATGTTATTTTAGGTACATTTCAGCTAGTTTTGAGTTAATTATTTTTTTATAACGAAACAATTCACAAGCATATTTTGATCCAAATTTTGAGGTTTTTGTTGGAGACAACTTTTATTTCAATAAAATTAGGGGGAAGGGGGATAATTATTTTCTTTTCAATTTTTTTTAAAAATTTTGCAGTAAGTCTTGGCGTGCCATTGCTAAAACTCCACCGTGCTGCAGGTTGGCCACCCCTGTTCTCTCTCTCTCTCTATATATATAATACTTACATGGATAGCACTTTCCACAGAAGGACTTCTGTTATTATTCAAATAAGGTGATGAAGAATTAGAATTTGTTTCTGAACTGCTTCTGAGAAAAGAAATTAAAATATATTTATGCATTAGATTCCAATAAATAATTTGTAGAAATTTACAAAAAGAAATTGAAAAATGTGTGTGAATAACATTTACCTTGGAGATTTAAGGCAAGACTTGGGAGGTGGTGGTGATAGAGTGGCTGAAACATTAGTTAAAATAACCAACTGGAATAACATCACTTTTTAAAAGAGTAAGATTATATTTCACTGAGAAGAAAATGTGCTAAAATATTTTTCAGGAAAAATATTTTTAAAATACCAATAAAAAAAATTGGTATGATAAATTTAATTAATATCATTCAGTTGTTAATATCATAAAAATCAAATCATTAATTTAAAGTTCAATAAAGTGATGAATTATTCACAATTAAACAAGATATGTTACTAAATATTTTTTTTTGTTCTGACAAAGCTTACATATACTATTATAAATTATTTTATATGAATATTTAAAAGCAAATGCATTTTTTTTCAAAGTTAAGTAAATGTATTAATTGATACTAAAATGAATACTACATAAATTACTTATAGATTCATACTTTTTTCAATGGGTTCCTGAAGAACTTGCAAGTAAGATGCTGGAATGATACCTTTCTTGTTATTAAATCGGCATTCATACCAATTAGAATCAACTTTCCTGATGAGATTAACAATATCCCCCTAAAACAAGTCCATATATTTAAAATTTGATTGTTGCGACCAATAATAAGGAAAAGTAATGTAATTATGATGTAATAAAAGTTAAAATGACATTTATAATTTTCTTTATCATTTTATTTCATCACAACCTAGATATTGGATAAGAAAATTACTTTGTTAATGATATACAGTTGTAAAAATAAAAAGATATATCAAATATAGAATTAGAGTCGACTCGCTATTTCAAACCTTCGATAATACGAACCTCTCGCTAATTTGAAGTATATACTCAGCCTCTAGAAAAACTCTTGATATTTCGAACTAAACCAATACGTTTTGGTACATCCAAAATATTTCGAAGTGAAATCTGCAGTTGGCCAGACTACAACACGCGATAATTTGAAGTTATCTTATAAAACTCGATAATTCGAACACTCACTGTCATGTAGAGTCCTGTAGCAAACAGGTTGGAGCTTACATGTTTTGTATTGTCTTCCCTGTAATGCAGCCCCTTTGATGACCATTGGTCTGCCCTCCCTTCTTTGTGTTTCCTTGCTCCTCATGCAAGAAGACACTTTTATTGCTTTCCTTCTTTAAGTGGACAATAGACCGGCCACACTTGTTGTCAGCCGTCCATATCTGTCGTTTAACACGTGGCCTTGCTACATATGTGTTTAGAAAAGATGTCAGCTATTGTAAAGAGATGTATAGGATTGTGTATTTTGCGTTGGAGTGACATGACGATTCATGACTCATCTGTGTGACTTATGGTATATGGCACCAAATAGGGCACAGGCCGGACTGGACCCTGTCTTGAAGAATCAATGGTGTTGGTTGGGTCTGAGGAAACCGATAACAGATTTTTCGTCAAAAAAGATTAATTATGTACAGTATGCATTCTTTTAATAATTGTTTTAATACTTAAAGGTATTCTTTTAATACAGGACTTAACTATTGTATAATATGCACTTTTTAAAACTGCTTTGAAATAATTTTATACATATGTACAATTTTTGTTTTATTACAAAGTTTCAAATTTAAATGTGTTGGAAAGAAAATTTCTCTTGTTTTTTGGGAGTTTTTTCCTACTCTCTTGATAATTCGAAATTTTTCATTGGTCCCTCCAACTTCGAATTATCGAGAGTCGAATGTATCTACAATAATTTCATAAACATAGAGAATTACAAATAGTTTAACTAAATTTGAGCTTTCAAGTTAATTCGAATATTTAAACATTAAGGGCTATTTTTGCTAAATATAAAGCATTAAAAAATTTTAAATTTTGATACATCTATTTTTTAAATAAGACATTTATTTAGAGAGATTGATTATAGTGAAATCAAGTGCTGAAATATATTATGTAAATTCTGAAGTTCAACCAAAAGGGACATTATTTACTTGGTTTTGATGATAAGAAAAATAAAATAAAAATTATGATGGGTACATTAAAGTTGCAAATGGAAAAGCAAAAATGAAAAAAAAGCAAATAGAAAGTTACAAATAAAATATATATTATGTAACAATTTTTAAAAAATTTAAACTTATTTATTGCTATATAGAGTGGGATATCTGATACAATGGCTCTTATATAAAAACTTAGTAAAAAATATGAAGGCCACACCAAGTACAGAATGACAATATGGAATGGAGAAAAACAAATTTAAAATTGAGTGAAAATTTTATTTATTTTATATACATGCAAGTAACTATAATGTATTAAATTTTATTGCATTTATGCACAATTTTATAAACAAATTTGTTTAAAAAGTTATTGCAATTAATGATAACTTTAAAATGAAAAGACTTTATAATGACTTCAAATAGGTAACATTTCACACCTTTTTCACAGACAATTCGACCGATGTTTGAGCTGTAAAATCATAACGCACTTTAGATGTTCCTTCTATCACTGATTTCACAGGAGTTGAAGCATGTTCGGGAGGCACAATCTGAATAAAAATAACATTCTTTAAACAAATATTCTTGTTAATTACTTAAACAAAAACTTATCACATAAAAAAATTAAGTACATTGCTTTATCTGCTTGTAACTGAAAAAAAGACAATTAACATGAAAACCTTACTTCTATTGATTGAATTTTATCAGAATCACTTATGTTAACAAAAACAAGAAAGTAATTTCAGTTTTTTTTAATGTGAAATAAAACTCTATTTTTTTCCTAAAGAAAAAATGCATTTTTAATCGGTTAAATACACTGAATTAGGCAGTGACGATTTAAGCTCATTTTGGGCCCCAGACACAGAAGATGTACAGGCCCCCTTGGCACTAGAGGATCAAAATTTATAACCAGAAAATCTGGTTAAGTCCAGCTCAAGTCATCTGGCAAGTTATTCATGTGGAACGTTTCCAGAAACTTGTCGAATCCTTGTCGTGTGGCAGCCATTATCAAGGTCAAAGGAAGTCCAATCCATTACTAGGTAGGTATCACTAATTCAGTGGCACTTCAGAGTATTTTACATTCTGTTCAATAACCTTTGCCCATCTTTCTGGTAATTTCATGTGCTTATAGAACTTCTGGTCCTTATCAGCAAAAAACATAACTAAATGAGATTTCGGGTCATCATTATTATTGAAATTCCCAACCTAGCTCCAATAATTTTGTACTTGTTGCTAAAGATGCAAGGATACTTGGACTGTGATCTTTTTTTTAAATTAATGTTATTGTAGACAACTATTTTTTTATCAACATTGAAAATTTGTTTAAAAAAGGGTCGATTGTATTATATTTAAAATATGCATGGCAAATATTGATTTTGTGTGATTTCTTTCAATTTATGTGGAACTAAAAATTGAGCTTCCTTGCGATCCCTAGCACAAGTTGTACGATGATTCGATTTAATTATAGCTGCTATTCTGTCATCATGAACTGCAAAAGATAGACGAGAACTTTGGTCAACTTTAAGTGAAAAATCTACAGAACAAAATTTTTGATGTGTAACATCTTTACTCTCGGTTGCTGGATATTTGTTGGAGTGATTTCTTGAAAAGGGACGGAAATGTGTAACAGGAAGTCGGGGGAAGTGCGCGCTGTTTGATTTGACCAATTCAGCGCCTTGGGGGTGTCTCTTCGCTAGCCTCGTCTCGGGTAGCAATTAGGACCCAACTTTAGTAGCAAATAGGGTCCCGTAGACAGAATTTCCAACTCTAAAGCAATGAAAGCGCCCTCTTTTGGGAGGGGGGAATGGGCGTTTCTAAAGGAAAGGCCAAGTACTCATGTAGTACTGGTCTTAATGATCGAAGGTAAATAGTTCCTTCAAAAAAGATAAATTAAATGTCTTTTTTTCTTAATTTTCTATATTTTCTCGACTTTATTACTTTCTATATTTTCTCGACTCGACTGCGTATTTACCCCGGTAACAAGTCAGATGTTACACATCATATGCGACTACTGTAAGACTCGTTTCTTTTCTTTCTTTTTTTAAAACTAATTTTGACTTCAGTATTCTATTAAGCAATCAACACCACAAAAATTTAACTTGTCATTTTGTGAACCTCAGCTTCTTTCTTGCCTTTTTACTTTCATAAAAATATATAAGTAAAATAAATCCAAAATGTTTATTTTGCATTCTATGTTAAAATTGATTACACTAAGTTAACAGTTATAAACAAATTACACTGGCTTTTTCTATAGTAACCTAAAAATATCAACTATCAAATTTCAGAAGAAAAATTTTAATATTGAGAAAAGAATAACAAAACCAACATAACATTATCTATTTGCACAAACTGAAATTAATTTCTTGACAACCCAATACAATAAATATAAAAATAAAAATTTATATATAAAAAAATATTTTATCTTTTAGAATAAAAAGTAAGTATTTAGTCTACATTTAGAAATAGAACATTTCAGAATTTTATATTTTAAAGTAAAATTAAAAATTGTTTTGATTAAATTCAAGTTCACAAATTAGAGAATTACAGTACCTCAACATAGGATATGGGAAATATGCCAATACATCCATTTTTTTCTCCTTCATACCAATTCTTATCCAATTGCCGTAAAACCAACACTATATCACCCTTTTTCAACGAAATTTCTCTGTAACAATAATAATTATATATATTTGTGAAGCATGAGTCTCACTAAAGGAAAAAAAAATCGTTTGTATGATTTACAGTAGTTTGGATTTAACAAGCAAATTAGCAATTAAGAGTTCATTCACTAATACAAAAAAAAAAACACAATAAAATATTTTTACATAAATTTTTCATAAAATAATTAATTTTACTAATTGTAAAAAAAAATTGGCTTACACAAAGTTTTATAGACAATTTATAAACTTCACAAAATAAAAAAAAAATTAACATTACTGTATATAAATTGATAATTATTTATAGTAATTTTTGATGTTACAGAAAACAGCAATCAATATTACAAACTTTGTAACAAAATTGTCATATATACAGTGGTGCAGTTAAGGAGAGTGAGGGGAGGGAGGGAAACCATCTGTACCTAAGCACAGTATCTAGTTACATTAAATTATGTGAATAAAATGTTTTCAGCTCAAAAATGTACTTTTGGTTGATTAGGAGCAGAAATGAATTCTGAATTTCCATAAATGCTTCTCAAGATGTTCAGCTGCCATAAAGATATTTTGTATAAAACAATGACATTAGATGCATGTATTCTAAACAAAAAGAAAAAAAAAAAAAAAAAAAAAAATGAAGCAATTACTTGTGATATCTTAATTGAGAGGTGACAAAAAAAAGAAAAGAAAATGCCAGGGAAACAGCACAATATGGAGGGCTCACAGCAGAAAACGAAATAATAAAAGGAACGAATGAACTTAAGAAAATGAACTGATAAAAATTATTCTTTGATAAAGGTGCATATGGAAATAAGATCCAGATTCATTAGCTTGAATAAAATTGAAGCCTAGTTTTGTTATTCTTTTAGACATACACAAGTTGAAGAGCACAACTAATATAAATAGCTTGCCGGAGATGCATTTTTATGAGGGAAGCTTTTATGAACAGACTTGAAAGGCTTACAGATGTTTAGTGAAATAATGGAATGCATAATGATATTTAAAATAAGAGACAATGTTCTGGGGGCTTTCAACACCCCAGTATCTGCTCCACCTCATTGCATAATACAGGGATGATATATTTTCCAAATCTGAGAGTTAGCCTTTAGATTTTACTGTGAAATGTCTTTGTAAATTACAACTTTTTCAGACCTAATTGTGGCTATACATCAGACAGGAAAGATAGTCCATCTTATATATAGTTTTGCAGAGTGTAGAGTAGGTAGGAAGTTACTGACAGTATAAATTTTGAGAAACTAATTGATAAATGTGTAGCATCAAAGGAAAAGAGAGTTTATCTTTGAAGTTATATAATTAGAGCTAAAACATTACATCAACCCCTTTATTTTACTTGGTGTTCATTTTTCAGATTTTTTTTTTTTTTTGCAACGTTATATTTAAAATAATTCTGCATTAATTTGTATACACATTTTTGTTTCTCAATTCTGTTCTCAGAATTAAGAAACTGTAATTCAATCATATCTCTCAAAGTGTGATTGTTACTTTAAATATTTTACTTTTTTTTTCATCTTCATCACTTACTAAAAATTTAGCTCAAAGAGCAAATTACCATGTTCTAAAACTCAAAAATTTCTGGGTAAGCATGACACATTTTGTCAAGAAGGGGCATAAAAACTGACTTTATCCCAGAATGGTGAGTCTCTGTAGATTTGTAAACATTTAAAAATCCATTTTTTTAATTTGCATTTTCTTTTTATTTTGTATCGTTTCAAAATAAAAATTAAATTTGTAACTCCAGAAAATTCAAAACTTATAACAGTTTTAGATCATTTTAATAATATTGCACTATCACAAAAATGAAAAGCTTAAAATTAAAAATAACATGCAAAATAAGATATTCATGGGATTTAAAAAGAAATGCATTCTTTAACTAAAATAAAAACTAATTATACCTCATATAACTCATAATTCATTGATTGAACATGGATTCATTGAAACAGGTTATATGTTGTCATACACATATTAGATTATAAAGAAATAATTTAATATAACATAACAATTTATCATATCAAACATTACTATTCGATAATAAGAATGACTCACTTTGATGTTTCAGCATTAAAATCAAATAATGCCCGAGCAAGTAATTTCAAATCTGGTGATCTTGATGGAGACTTCAATATGGACCGTGGTGGAGAAGATAGCTGACTGCTGGATCTATGAAGTACATAAAAACTACATGTTAATTCATTCTACAGCTCTCCCAACATATACAAACAATAAAGTTCACAAAAAAAGTCAATTCCTTTAAAATAATAACAAAATTAAACAATGAAATTATTTATTATCTGTTGAAATAAAAATTATGACTTGATAAAAGGTATACGTACGAAGGGGATAGTCTATGCTGCATTTCTGTATGAATGGCTTGTCTCATCTGTATTTCATAAAGACCATTTGATTGCTTAAATCAAAAATTAAAAATGATTAATATGTGTTTGCCAGTCATCAAATTAAGCACACTAAATTTACTTACTAGTTAAAAATTAAGGTTTTGAAACCAAAGAAAGAAAAAAATCAATGAAAATAAGAATTGGAAATAACAAAATGAGCTTTAAAAGTAATTTTAAAAAATATCTCCCATAAGAAATACAAGGATCATCCAGGAAACAAAGACCATTTATCACATACAAAATGAAAAATGCAACAATATTTATTGGAAAAAAATTATTCTGTAACATCTGAAGCTTCCTCCACTTCTTTACATAATTACCACCTTCATTAAAACATTTGTTGTATTTATTAGTGAGCTTTAGAATTCCCATGTTACCATTGTTCTACTGTCAGTTGAGTAAGCAAGTGTCCAGTACATTCAATTAAAAAACAGACAGTCAGGTTCTTACTTTTAACACTAATCTGAAGGAGTTTCTGAGTGGTAAATGTTTTGAAGTGATGAAGAGTTGAAGAATATAATGACTATATGGCTAATATATGGCTAGGTGGTCATATTCTCCTGCCCACTGAATACCAGAAAATTAATAACATAAGAATTCCTAAGTTTATGAACAGATATTTAAATATGGAAAGTGATGGTATATGTAACAGCTTCTAGTATGTAATCCCCCCCATAAATAGTATGTTTTCATATAGTATAAGTGAATCATTTTTACTTTCTGGATGACTATTGTATTATACAAGTTAATAAATACTGTTTTATGGATGTATACAAATTGCAATCCAAATTTGAAATTATTGGATATTATAATCACAACAATACTTTCTCATTTGAATTTTGTAACTGTACTTTTTTTTCAACATATTCTTCTTTTTCTCTTCATTGTTCTAATTTTTTCAGTACATTTAACAGCAGTAAAAATTTTGTAAGGGATCATTAAATATTATATACAATAGGATAAAGATCTAAAGGATAAATTTTAAAATAATACAATGTTTTATATTTTAAATGTAATATTCCATCAATCTAGTAAGAAAAACATTTTATTTTAAATATTAATTCCAAAGTCACAATCACAATTTACATAAGATTAATGAATCTTTTCTCACCTGACATATACCACTGTCAGTTTGATAATTAGCAGGCAAAGTTGATGGTCTTGTAGCTAAAAAATAAGGGAAAAAATACTCTCAAACACTTTTTAAAAAATAAAATACATCTTACAACTGTGACAATATTTCAAAACAATTTAAACTGAAAATTCCTTAGTAGCTTTATAAAAAGCTACTCATAAAAGTTATAAATGTGTTACAACATATAAAAGTAGCAACAGATTTCATCACTTTCCCAGGTAACTGCATCACATCATGTGTAGATTTCATCTGATGCATTTTACTGCTGGGGAAAGTGTACCCATCATCGTCAGTTGCTTATTAAGTTTTGCTGCAAACAGTACTTTTTAAAATTAATGAGTAAAAACCTTCACTTACTATTGCAAAAAAGGGCAGAAGTGACTCTGCATAAAGTTGAATCTTTTGAACATGAAACAAATTCAAGGGTAAATACGAGCAATACAGCTGTTCAATTTGTCAATAAATGTAACATTTCAAGAACATATATGAAATTTAAGATAAATGGTTGAAGAAAAAAAATGAATGAATGCGATTATTGTGTGATAAGAAAGATTATCATAGAACTTCCTTGATTACTCTGGCTTCAAATGGCACCAATTTTAGTTTTTGTATTATTTCCAATCATTTGATTATAAATTTGGGTTTTTTTTAATGTTCAAAGAAACCTCGACTTACTCCAAGTAAGAAAAATAAATAATTGACTTTTGCCAGACAATATTGGAATCGGCCATCTATCGGTGACAGTACCAGCAGGAGTATTCTACACCTTTTTAAGCAGCTTTCAGATTAGCCCCCAATCTAACTACAGTGGGTCCCTTCTCATGTAAGCCTGCCCGGGAATGAAGAAGTGGATGATCTTGTGAAAGTGTCTGCCAGTGATCCTGTTGACCTGGAAGACCACATGGTCCTTACATCAAATGAGATCTACTCCAGGGCTAAGAAATTGATATGTAGAACCTGGGTTATCCCTCCTGTACACCCATGGTATTTTCAAAGATATCCTGGATCTGCCATATCATTCAAGGGTTCCAGATCATATCAGATGGCATTCTCGCGGTTTTCGACTGGTCACCTGAGGTGCATGAATTTTGTATTGAAGGTGGTAAAAGAAGTTACCCAATTTGCACCAAATGTGAGATCAGTCCTTTTTCTCCCCAGCACATTCTGTGCAATGTGTGAGGTTTTCATGTGAGGAGGCTGTTGCTCCCCCCCCCTGCTGTTTTTAGACTTTGTGAAGATAAATGGACTCAATGGGGATTAGTCCCACCACCATATTGGAATTGGACAGCATGACATTGAAATATGGTGTACTTTTGGATGCATTGTGTGCAGCACTATTATGCACATGCTACAAATGTTCACTGCCCAGTTGGAAAAAAAGATATGACAGATATACAAAGCAAACTGCTAAATGTCCTCCAAGTCAAATGATATAAGAGGTGCAACATATGTATGTGTTTCTGTATTTTCTATTACCTTAAATCACTATAAGCAGAAGTCAATACTTTAATTTTGTTACATAAGAAGTTGAAGCTTTACATAGATGTTTGTATATGTTTAGATGTCATGCATGATGAGAGAATACACAAGTCAAGGGTTGTTATGAATATATTTGATGGTAAAGAAAATACAAGTTAGGGTAGGTAACAACCCATATATGAATCCTATCAAGAATCAGTGGTGTATTGTGAAAAATAGTTATGGATAAGTAACTACCCAGATCTGCCATAAGACAGGTATGATGGTGCACATTGATTTTTAAAGCTTACTGCATGCCTCTTATTTATAGCCTACTAAATAGGATTACAGCACTGATTAAAAACAAAGGGAATGCTGCAAAATATTGACTTTATTATTTAAATTACCTAGTAAATCTATTTTGTTCTTTTACAAAATGTGTTATAACAGTAGAGTTTCATTTAATCCAATTTTTTTATAGGCAGTCTTAAACTTTTGCAAACTGTGTACAATGCTATTCATCATTTCTTAATACTAGATTAACATTAAAAGCAAAAGCATGCATAAACAAGTATATAATTTTGTACAATAACCTGCATATTTTCAGTAAAAATTTACCTTGAGAGATTGTAGGTCCATGGTAATTCAAAGGAGGAGGTGGAAGAGGCCCAATCACAGGTTCTATAATAAAATAATTAACAGTTTTTGTACAAAAACAGCAGGGATTAATTAAATATAAAGTGACAATCAAAAATCCTATAAAATTACAATTAAAATTAGATTTTCAGATAGATACTTAATTCTTTAAAAAAATATCATTTACAACTATATAATGGAAAAAAACATTTTAAAATGCATTTCTTTATGATAAATAAAGGAAATTATACACACACAAATATATATAGACAGAGAGAGAGAGAGAGAAAGACACATCACACAGGAAGAAAAATGTTAATTTAAAATTTAAATTAAATTAAAATTTTTAAGCTTTGAAAAAATACTAAACATAAAATACACAACTATAATTTGCACATTTATTACTTTACTTCTATTGTAATATTCTATCTATAACTCTAAAGACTTCGAATTCTCAAATAATTTATTCATATGTAAATTTGTACATTATTATATCACTAGAAATTGCTTGTTAGAGAATATATTAAAAATTTGATTTTTTGCAAACCTTTTGGCTTTTCAGGGGCTGGTTTTCCAAGCCCTAATTGAGGAACATCACCACCTTTCTGTATTTCCTTATACCATACTTTCTGCTGTTCTAAATCAGGACCATCTGACAATGACAAATTCCTTATGAAATTGCTTTCTTGTTCATATCCATTCTTGAATTCACTGAAATTCATTTAAAATTTCAGATATACATTCCAATAATATTTTTAAAAAAATATATCACATATGAGTACAAAAATATGAAAATATAATAAGACATTAATAAATACACTTACTAAGTAGGTTTTGGTGTATTTACTGGATGAAGATATCTTTTGGAACCCTACAACACATATTTACATTTTTAAAACAATCTGTGTAATAAATATTATGTTACAATAATGAAAGGTTTAAAATGAATATATCTTAATTTTATATAATTTAAAAGACATTATTAAGAATTATACAAAAAAAGATTTATTTAAAAAAAAATCAAACATTTATTCCATTTTTTATAATAAATATAACTGCAATCCACATCATTTTATACCAAGAAAAATGAAACATTTTAATGACTTTTCTAATTTTAAATTAAATAATAATTATGTTTATGATATTTAATATATAAAACAAATACAGCACAAATGGCTGTTGGAAGTTTGGCTTTTCTTCTAACAATGAAATATGTACAATTCTATAATGTATATTCATTTACTATTTTAAAATGATAAGAGTAGTTCCTTTGGACTATTATAGGCATTGTAATTTACAGAACTAATTTCATTATTTGTATATAAGCTTACATAAGAAATTTCATCATCTGTCACAGAAGAATTTCCAGGTTCATAATCTTCTATAAGGCGAGGTCGAACCTTGTACACTTCAATGGAAGACTTTGCTGAAGGTGGGTAATTTTGCTTGTATCTTTTCATGACAAAATAAAATAAAACAAAACTATATTATTAAAAAAACTTCCCTCAAAAACACGAGAAGCTTTTTAAAAATTGATTTTAATACATATTGGTAGTAAAATTTAAAGAAAAACAATGTTTTATTAATAGTATATAATTTATAATTATAAATATAATTTTAAGATTTTACAGTAATGAATATGTCTTTTTAAAATATACAAAAAATGTTTCAATAAAATAAATAAAATAGTTTTAAGTTTTACTAAATCCTTATTATACAGATTTATTCAAGAAATGATCAATATGTATAAATATACAAAAAGTAAATAAAATAAAATACTTACAAATTCTCTGTAGTTTTTGTAGCGTTATTTCCAGAACGGTTATCAAGAGTGGCAGATTTCTTATACATGGTCTTATCTAAAATAAAAGATAAAATTTTTTTTAAAGAAACTTCAAGAAACATTGAATAGCTATGATATACCTGAAAAGCAATTTTTGATGTATATTTTACTAATCAGATATATATAAAATAGTGACCTTTTCGGCTTGTTTCTGGCTCAGAGCTGTATCCAGCAATATACTCTTTTCCATCTAAAAGATATGATATAAATATATAAAAACTGATTACCTAAAAATTAGTTTTTAAATAAAGAATGAAAATAATGTTATCAAAGCAACACATTTTGTACAATCAAAAAAATGCAATAAGAAATGAATCAATATATTACCAAGGGATGAATCCACTTTATGAAGAGATTTAAACATAGTCTTATACCAATTGTGCATGTTTTCCTTTTTCACACTCTAAAAAAAATCATATAGATAAACACCTGAAAATGTTTCTAGTTATGAAAAGATTTAACTAAATCATTATGGATTATGTACACTTACATTATTCAATTATAGCAAAAGTACAGATATTTATAAAAAGGAAAAATAAAGTAATAGAAGAAATAAAAAAATATTGTACAAATATTTCATATTATTTAAACATACTTTTATTAATTAAAATTCATATTTTTTGACAGCACTATTAATTTCCATTTCAAATTATTGAATAAAATTTTTTTTTTTTAACATCTAATCTTACATTTCGAAGGCCAATAGGTACTCCATCCTCAGTTGGTCCAATGCCTTCATATTTTGGAGGTGCTGGGATGAATTTTGTAGTGGTTGTAGTTTCCTTCAGCATTTCTTTCACTGGAATAGCATAATATTTATCTGTATGAACTTTATCTCCATCAACAGTTACTTTTTTGTCCAACAAAAAGGCACCAGGTGGAGGAGGTTCATCTAAAGAGAAATAAAAAGAAGAGATTTAAAAAAAAGAAATAAAAATGTGAAAAACAATTATCAAATAATTAAAAAGGGTCATTTTGCACATTAACCATTTGAATAAAATTTCCGTGATGCATATAAAAGTAGTATATTACTATTTTCTGATAGATTAATTGAAAATATTTTTTTGATAATAATAAAAATATTGCAATAAAGCATAACTTATTTTCCTCACATACAAAGATTCCCATTTTTGAAGTCATTTTGTATATATATAGTAAAATATTTTTTTTCCTTCTGATTGTAAAAGAGGAAAAAGTTATTTTTTTTAAAGAAAAGTAAATACAATAAAATATAAATTAAAACCTAGTTTTTTAACCTGACCACTAAAACTCCAGATTTTTTAACATACATAAACATAAAAGGGTAATCAATCTAGCACCTTTACATAAAATCAAAGTTTCCATTTTATGAAATTTAAATAACAAAATTATTTGTATTCAAGTTACATATAATACTTGATAATACATATATATAAATAGATGTCAACATGGGAATAAAAAATATTGATTAAATTATAAAAACATAAATGTTATTTTGTATTATGGACAGATAAAAAAATATATGTCCTTTTTTTTACCTGTAACAATTGTCTTTGATGAAAATGTAGGTTCTTTCCCATTGAAATTAACTTCACTTTTGCCATTGGGTAACGATGAGCTACGTTCTTTTGGTTCTGAAGAAAAGCCATTGCTTCCATTGCACTATTAGTATAAATTGATACATCATTTATCATAAGTGATATTCAGTACATATATTTAATATTATTTATACTAAAATACAACATTTTTCAATCTTTTAAGACTATTGATCTATCTGATACTATGTTACATGTCAAATAATATTTAAAAAATATTCTTGCCTACATATTTAAGCATTCACATGTGAAAATTATTATTCAGATAGAAAATAAAATGGTACTTATTACAAAATTATATACTATGCACACAATGTTGTTTTTAGAACCTATAGCTCTGATGAATATTAATTTCAAATTTGTAATTATTATTTATAACTAATGGAAAGAAATAATTTGGGAGAATTAACTTAGCTCAATTACACTTAAATTTTAACTAATGGCTATATCTTTTTACAAATATGAATAATGCTTACCCGATTTATTGTTGCATTCGGTGAGGTTTGATTCACAAAATAATTTTCTTCATTGCTCTCAGTTCGTTTCACTGAAAAAAAAAATTAACTTTAAAGTCACACGGTATACTTATCAACGTTGCAATTTTCTAGCTATTTTACATTTTCTTTTATATGGGAATTACGTTAACATTACAAGAGTTTAATAACCCATGTTTTCATAGTGATTATTATAGGGATTTGAAAGTCAGATTATTCAACTAATATTTGTCCTCAAAAGAAATGATTGTTCAATCATTAAGTATTTCAAAAATTACTTATAAATTTTATCAATATAAATAACAGAATTTCTCTTTAAATTTTAAAAAATGAAACAAAATACGGTATAATGCAAAACGAAACTTTAACATAATCCAAAGATGACAACTTAACCCGCTTCAGATAAACCAAAAGCAAAACTAATGAAATGTAAACAAATTCGTTACAATCACAGTTCATACGAAAAAATGATTAAAAAAAAAAAAAAAAAAAAAAGGCGGCTCCACAGGTAAGATTCTTAGATTTGCAAGCAGTCATTAATTTCTTAACTTACCTTGAAAGAAAAGTATTTATAAGACAATTTTGTTCTCAAATGTGAATGCAGTTACCAAAACTTTCAACAGCAATTCAAGTTCATCATCAATGGCCCATGATTAAATTTCATGACGTTTAGAAAATGAAAAATAATTTCAAAATAAATAATTTCCTCCCGTATTATTCCTAAATTGATCTCATACTGTCATAACAGAATATTGTTCAGATAAATATAATGAGAGCACATGAATTCTGTTGTTTATTTGACAACTTTTGTTGTTTCTAAGGGAGAATAAGTTTAACCCTTTCCGCACTCTTTATTGTAAATTCACAAACTATGCCCCCCCCCGAATATGACATATTCGAAAATACTAAGCATGAATATAACTACTTAAAAGAGAATAAAGAATCATTTAAAGCAAGGCCGCCACTACTACGGTGAAGGAATTATGAAAGATCAAAACTCTCGGTATTTGAATTGATGCATTTAAAACAGTACAGTAATGGTGGGTTTTGTTAACTTTAAAATGTTGCTTTTTTTGAAAAAAAAAAACTTATTGAAGTCGTTTATAATGAACATATAATTTTATTGACAATGCAGTGCCGATTTAAGCTCATTTCAGCCCCTGGGTGCAGAAGATATACGAGCCCCTCGGCATTGGTGGATGGAAATTTATAACCAGAAAATCAGGTCAACTCCAGCTTATCCGGGCCTTTTCGAGCCACTGGATGCCCACCCCAAGCGCCCAATGTATAAACCGGCACTGTGACAATGAATAAAATTTAAAAGAAACTATAGCTATGCATTCTAACTTCCATGTTAAGAAAAGAAGTCGACGAGGGATCGGAAAAATATTAATTTTTACCCCACTGCTATCCACACAAATACATTATTTTCATCGATATTTATTGTAAATTAAAAAAAAAGCAACATGCATTTGAAGAACTTGTTAAATATGTCAATAATGCCTAAAAGAAGTATGCATTATACAAGTGTGTTAAAGAAGTCGCAATATACTTATTTTTAAAAATGGGATAGAAAAAAAAAGGAGTAATTTAATAAACTTTTGGTATGTACATTAAAACATATGCCTTTAAGAAAAAATTTTAAAAATTAAATTAAGAATATCGAAGAATGACAGACTTTTGAAGCTGGACTAAAATAAATAATGCATAGTAAAATAAAAATTTAACAATGTACAGTATACGAGAAAAATTTAAAAATAGAAGTGAGGCATCTGACTGGCTTAATTACCGAAGGAAATATTTTTAGAGGCAAATGAATGCGTTACAAATTATAAGAATGAATTACGTGCTTAGGATCCCGAATATGTATATATATATATATATATAATAGACTTTGTTTCTATATCCTTCTTTCCTCAATGGCTCGATAGCCCAGGGTGGCCTTGGTTTTATCAAGAATCCTTTTCCAGGCTACCCTCTTCCTGCTAGTGTTCTCCAATTCTTAGTTCTCAAAACTAGGAGATCTTTTTTTATAGGTCATCAATCCATCTAAGATTTGGCCTGCCCTTTCTTCGTCTGCCAATTGATTGGACATTGGAGACGTTTTTAGTGGTGCAGTCTTCGTCCATTCAGACAACGTGACCAGGCCATTTAATTCGTAGTCTCTATATCGGGAATATATAATAAGGTGCATTGCTGTAGGTTTGAAAAAAAAACAAAGATTTATGTGGCACTGATATCCGTTGCATAAAAAGGCGGGGTTTACAGTTATGCACGGCATATAGACTACCAAAGACAAGAACAGAGTTCTTTTTACTGACAAATCGGATTGCCTTAAAATAGTCTTTTGAACGAATTGCAATTTAAAAATATCCAAAACGCATGATTTAGTTCCATTAACAGAATAAAGAAAACATCGTTTCAAAAGTTGTACTGAAAGCAATAATTTTGTGACGGGTAAAAAACAAGGATTTTTTTTTTCTCATGTAAAATTTTTTTGACATGTAGTTAATATATGACAGTTTTTTCTCTTAATGAACAGTATGACTTGTCCTTACATCACCTTACTCAATATTTTGAAAAGGAGCATAGGAAGTGATTGAGTTCTGTACTCAGTGGATTCTAATATGATTGAATATAAGCAAGATGCAGAGGAAAGTCGCGAATATAGTATCCTTTAAATTTCAATCAAAACTTCTATTGTCACCACAATTTACAAAATCATGAAAAATTTGCATTTTAGGATAACGACATAAAAGCTGCTTATTAGATCAAATATAAACGAGAGGTTCCTAAAAATATTTTTAAAAATATTACTTAACAAAACTTAAGCAATTATATTTTTCTATATAATCCTCTTAAGATCAATACATTTGTTCCAATGCATTGGACTTTTTTTTTATTCTTGCAAGTTAAAAGAAAAGTCCAAAGTGTATGAAGACAATTATGCCCGAATTCTTACTTCAATGAAAGTCTCTCACCTCCTAGCGCTTCTTTGAGGTGTCCAAACAAATGACAGTCCGAAACTATAGGAAAGATGTTTGAGTGTGAATGAAGTTACTTTAATTTTTTTAGGCTACACCAGCTGTGTGAAGTTTTGCATAATTTTAGAGAAGAGGAACATTCCAGATAGCAATGGAACATCTTTTGGAACGATATGCAGCTTTAACTTTCTTCAAAAGTTTGAAGAAATATACTTAATTAATTGCATGTCAATCGAGAAGAAAATCGGCGCATACAATTGCTGTGAATTTTAAAAAACTGTAGCGAAAACTTTTCAGGCGCATAATTGCGTTTTGGCCGTTAGTGGTGCAGTTTTACTTTTTTGAGCACCATTTCATGTGGATCCTTTTGTTTTAAGGGTGTAATGATACGCGCAACTTTTGTGAAAAGTTAAAATTCATCTCAAGAACGTATCTTCTACTTCATACCAATTCAAATATCATTAAGAGTTTTTATTTTCATTTTTGCCACCTCTTGATTTGTATTCACAATACGAAGCACCCACCTTCTAATGATTTAAAAAAGTGCAAATTATTCCGAATAACGCAATGCATACTTTCATTGTCCAGATTTTATTAATTGTAATTCATCAGTCATCAAAAACAAGGTCAAATTGTTAACTACCCAAGGTCAATTTTAAACATTTTATGAAGTTTGCATACTTGAAACTCCAATATGGAATTTACTGAACTGAGCATTCAATCTATGTCGGATTTAAATAGAGCTGACATTTTCATTCGTTTAAAATTTAATTATTCATTGTGTAGCTTCAGTAGGTACTTTGTTATTACTTATTGAGATAGTGACTAAGTAAATGAACATGTGCAGAAAAAAAAGCCAAACGGTTACTTAAACTTTGAAAACCTATCATGGTTGCTATAGTAAAATTACAAAAACTTTTTTGCTGCTATTAAAAAAAAATGTCTCGTTTATACTTGATGTACCTTTTTAACCATATGTAAATAAAATTGTCCATAAACATGTAGAATAAATTAATTATTTTTTTATTGTTAAAAGAAACAAGCCTCAAACCATTGTAAAGATAATTCGGGATTACAAATAGAATAATTACACATTCAATGCGACGTCGATATATTCACTATATAATTTTCCCTATCACATATTGAGAATAATGCGATATATATATGCTCCTTTACGAAATTTCTTTCAGAATCTCATATAAGCAAAAGCATTTTTTTTAACAAAAAAATTGTTCTTTTAATCATTGTGATTAGTTGTGGAATTTTTAATACTAGCGGCATAAATAACAGAAGAATCAAAATGAAAATATATTTCATCTGATGATTAAAGAAGTTTAATTGATTATACTAAGATAAACTGTGTGACACAAGCATTTGTGAATGATGAAACAATAATTAGAATTAAGATAGGTTTTCATTTGTTAAATACACTAAATGAAATATAAGATAGCAAATATAAAACTTCACCCTATAATTTTCCAAACAAAATTTCCTGCCGGATTGTAGATGATTTAATAATAAATATAGATGTTTTAAAGTAAATGAAAAGAAATGAGAGCCAAAGTAAAAAAAAAAAAAATTCTATTAAAATACTTTGTTAGATAACATAAAAAATATGAGAATTTTTTAATTTGATTCATAATTAATTTTGAAGAACAGAATGAATGCAATTTTTTCCAATTAATTACTTTTGAAGATTTTTTGCCA
Organism: Trichonephila clavata; assembly: GCA_019973975.1. Lineage (NCBI taxonomy): Eukaryota > Metazoa > Arthropoda > Arachnida > Araneae > Nephilidae > Trichonephila > Trichonephila clavata. Next base: position 51,539 of record BMAO01013291.1, on the reverse strand, counting down.
GGTAGTTTAGAATAAATTACGACGGTATAAATTCAGTTGTGTTTGAAAACAGATTATAGTTAAATGAACACATACAGCCATAGAAAAACTTTGGTCAATGAGAATAAAGCAACGAGCAATATAAACTATACAGCAATTGTAACTGAAGAAACTTCGAAAACGAATCGTCATGTACATTTCGATTCAATTATTATATGAAGTTCAAAATTAATAAATGAAAGAAAATAATGATATCAATAGTAAGTGTAATATCAAACCTAATCCTAAGGAATAAATTTCGAGTCTTAATTTCAAATTAATTCCTAACTTATTTCAGTATAACTTTTTCTTTAATTAACAACTGACTACACAAAAAATTCTACAAAAATTTTTAATATTTTAATAAAATAATTCAGAAAATCCCAATTCTTATAACTCGCAATATATTTAGCAATTCCAGAAAAAAATAAAGGATGTTTTATAAATTCCAAAACAACAATTACAGCGTAATAACTTTTATTATACTATTCTAGAACTGTAGAACGCATAACACTGAGATTAAATAATATATGTTAAACTTTCCTTTTTTAATTTTCAAGGGAGGGAGAAACTTTGTTTTATTGTGCACCTAAAACGACAAGAAACAATAATGTGTTAGTAAAAATCTGTCAAACCTAAAAGCGAACAATTCTGACAGAGCGTGACAACAAAATTGTTAATCTATTTTTGTGTGAGGAAACCTTATTTAAAACAGCCAAAATCCCAGACAAATTTGACAGGCGTTTATCTTTTCGTTACATAAATGATGACCATTGTATTTATTATTCCTGCCAGTTGAAAATATTGATTAAACGCTACTTTGTCTCGATAATCAACATAAAAAATTTAAGAAATCACAATGAATTGCAGTGATAGGTAATAAATTACATTCATTTATACGAAACACAATATGACATTCGGATGTTTTAACGACATGAAGCTTAAAAACATTTTCCTCCCACTGACTGATAAAATCTCACAAGCTCTTTTCAAATACAAATACAACACAGAAGTAACACATGTAAAACATGAAGTTAAATTTTGTTAATTTGTTTTTGCATTTTTGCCTAGATATACATGCGATTCTTTTCTGAAAAAAAATATATATATGGCATATTCTTAACATTTACGTGGCAGCGGTAGTTGAGGGACTATAAACGTGAATTCGGTGCCGGTATTGTTCCGTCGGTTCGAGTCCCAGTGTCAACAAAGACCCGCAATGTAGAGGGGCTGACGCACCTTAAATTTTTCAAAGTTGGTAATTCTCACACTGGTGTGATGCAGAAGTTTGATAAGTAGACGATAGTGCTAATTGATGTGGTCAGACTACAAATACTAAAAAAACTAATAAAGTATATAAGCTATTAGTTAACTAGTAAACTAATAAATTGTATGATGGTGGAGAAGAAGGAGAGAGAAGTCTCCCAAAATTCACGCAAGGTTTGAATTTATTTGCCCGTTAAAGTGTTGCCAAAGAAGAAAAAACAAGTAATATAAAAAAAATTTAATCAATTCCTACTTAGGTCAACAAGTAAAATTTTTATTTTAGTTACATTTTATTAAATAGGTACAATTAATATAAATATGTATATACGTATGACATAATCACAATATTAAGTGACAAAATAGAAAGCGATTTTAATTGCAATTTTCCATTTTCCTTTCTATATATGGTGTTTCATTCATTCATTAAATTTAATAATTCTAATAAAGCAGTATAGTAAAAAAGAAATCACATTCTCAGAAATTAGGCCATTCCAAGTGGGATTACGAACCCACGACCTTCGGATTAGGAGTTCAACGCGCTATCCATTGCGCTACAAGGGCACACAGAACAATTTTCCTTTCTATATATGATGTTGGACTATCATTTTCGTTTGTAATATTTATTCATTTTTTAATTCAATTAATGAATTAATGTTTGAAAAAACTGTATTAACATTAAATGTCATCCACTACAAGTTTAAAAAAATGTATTTGAACTTGAATGGATGAACATAAAGTATTTTACAAACGATTGAAAATTCGAACAAGATATATATAGGGAGAGTATGAACAAATAGTAGGAATTGAAGAAAAAAGAAATCACATGACAGCTGATAATTCAGAATTATCAAAAATGGTGTACTATACGAAAGAACAATTTGTTCCCATTGTCGAATAATATTTTAAAATGTACTGGTCGTGTAATTTCTACTTTTGGTGGTCAGAATTTGTCACCTGTTGGTCATGCAATTTAGCGACATTTGGGTTTTTTATCTTGGGAATTTTTGAAGTGTAAAGTTCATGTCAACAAGACTACGACCATTAACGTCTTGAAGAAAATTGAGGCCTGTATAACGAAATACAGCCCCATTTAAGCAAAATGGCTATGGAAAAGTTCAACTAAAGAATGGATATTGGGCCAGCAAAGCCGTATAGCTTTACCCGATATATATATATATATATATATATTATATATATATTTATATATTATATATATATTTTATATATATATATTATATATATATATATATATATATATTTAACGTATTCATTTCTATTTAGTTTATAGTATATAATTTTCTTATTACATTTCTTAATATATTTAGTCTATAGTATATAATATTCTTAATATATTCTTATATTAAGTTTAGTTACTAAAATATATATAGAGATGGCGCCATTATTCTTAGTATTGCTGTGTTTTTTATGCATTGAGTCAGTACAATTGTGGAATCTGTATACATCGGATAAGATTAGAGTTTCTTTGCTCATTTACATTATTGTTAATTATGGTTATATTCATTATTAACCTCTCTTGCAAATATTTTTGTTTATACATATTTATATTTGTCTATTTCTTCCGGATTCCTATAGTAATTTAATATTGCAATTTCTATTCTATTGCTGTTATATTCACCCACGTGGGTTTTAGGCTTTTGCCTTAGTTTATATTGGGAGCTATTATGTCGAAAAAATTTCTGCTGAAGGAGAAGGTTGAGATCTCACAATTTTGTTTAATCCTGTTTCACTATCCTAAACCAGTGACAGCTCGAGAAATCATAATAGTTTTCCACTCCAGCTACATTTCTCTTTTTTGGTTTGTCATGGTTCCATGTTCTTGGTTCTTCCGGTCTTATCTTAAGATTCTTGGGATTTATTAGTCTTCTTTTTAATTATTTACTGCTATATATATATATATATATTCAAAATTTCTCTCATATAATATATATATATATATATATATTATAACCCTATTTAGTATACTTTATGAATCAATAAAAAAATTACAATTTTTAATTATAAACGTGAGAATTTTATGAAAATTATTTTTTTTTTCTTCCGTGAATGTTGGGACGCCCTATATATATTTATTAATTATTTAGATTAGATTTTTTTATTTTGATAACAAAGAAAACGTAAAAAAATAGTTTTTGTAAATTCTGGAAATTTTAACAAAGGAAGTACTTAAATAGTTTTTTGTGTCATGCGCTAGAAATGTGACACTTTTTTAAAAAAAAATGATTCCTTGGCGGAATATTACAAAACACAATTTTTAAAATTACAATACAAATTAAAAAATAACCGAAACAGAATGCTATCGACAGGACATATTCAAATGAAAGGAAACGTTTAAAACACCAGAAATACAACAACAACGCCCTCATTTTCTTTAAAAAAAATGTAATAATTCGAGACAGCTGTTTTTAAAAAATAAATATTTTCGAAGATAAAACCAGTTCTAAAATAACAGCAATTGGTGCACGGCCGAGACGAATTGTACATATTTTTATTCCACACGCGCATATAAAATAAAGAAAAGAACAAAAGTTCTAGAAATAAAAAAAAGGCGTATTCTATATTTTTGTCACTGTCAGTTGTGAGTCAAACAACATCGTCAGCAGAAAAACCACCGGTGAACTGTTCCAGCGGATACCACAGAGGCTATTTTTGGGGAACGTTGAACGACCGCTGCTTCCTTTGACTAGTTGCCCCAAACTCAAGCTAGTGACAGACCTTTTGGAACTTCAGGAATTCTATTTAAGGATGCCTGGCTTAATCTTTTTATAAAAAGCTGTGCTACTAAGCATTTAGGAAGCTTAATGGGGAGGGGTCCTCCCATTCAATTAAGAAGAGTAAGCTGTCATTGAAGGCTGAGTTCAGGTGTGGCTTTTTTCGAAAGTAGTTTGTTTCGAATAAGATTGTTGTGCTATCCTGGCAATTTATTTTTTATGATACAACTATAGGTATAGTGGTGATGGCTTACACTCGCATGAATCTTTTTTCTTAATTGAGATAAAATTAAACATCAGCACAATGCTTGATCAATAATAATATTGTTTCAAATAAGAGATGTTTTAAGTTTGCTATATAGCTGATTTTTTTCCCCATTACTCTATGTTTTATAACAGAATTATCAAATTCTTGAAATTTATATGCAAAGCAGGAAACCTTGAATAAAGAATGGATGGTATTGTTAATATTAACAATATGAAACAGTTCTTTTTTCAATAATTTGTATAAAAATTTTACGAATTTTTTTATTCTATTTACGAATCTATAAAAAAAAGAATTCATAACCTTATGAATATGAAAATGATCAATCAAACAAATTTCAAGATTTCAAGGTCAAATTGATGATGCAGAATAAAATCGCGGTCTAAGTATTGACAAATGTTTGATATTTTACTTGTATTACTTTCTCTTTTTGTTTGGGGAAATTTGCTGATATTATTGACAAATAAATGATGATTTTATTATGTAAAACATATTATATTTAAAACACTTTAAACTTTTTTTGTACTTTTTTCAATAAATATTACTGTGGCCATGTTCATTCCCTTTTAACACGAAAAATTCTGTTTTTTCAAGCATAATTTTTGTAGAACTAAAATTCATTTGAAATCCTACATTTTGTTTTATTAAAATATGTATCCATTTTTAAAAATGTATGATTAATATTTTTTATGCAGTCATATTCAAAAATCTATATACAGTCATTTTATATACTATATGTAAAAAAAGTATAATCATTACAAATAAAATCTTTAACATTTGAATACTTATCCGGATATTTTATAATTTTTCTAGTACTGAAACTATTTAGAATTAAATGATTACTTGCATTCTTTATGTTTCATTAAGTACATGATTTTTTTTCTTTCTTTTTGATCGATTTAAAATGTAGAAAACAACGGAAGAATTATATAAAAACTTTCACTTTTTTGTGAGTAGTAAATTTCTGTTTTTTTTTTGTTTGTTTTTTGAAATGCTTAAAAAAATGTTTTTTAAACACAATTTCGTAAAAGAAAAGAAAAAGAGGGGTAGGGCTACATAGAATAAGATCCTTTTTTAATATCAGTCACTTGCAAATCAAATACCTTTAAAAATTTACACTTAATTTATCAAAACGTTGATTAATAAATTTTCATCGAAAGTTAGGAAAAAAGAATATTTGAATATAAATTGCATGATAAAGTTTTCATGATAATACAACATATTTAATATATACTAGAAAAAAAGGACATCACTACACAAAATTAGTTCGATAAAATAACAAACTATTAAGAAATTAATAGAACATTTAAAATAATTTTAAACTCTAATATTTTTTGAAATACATTTCAAACAAATCTAAATATACATGATAATACATGGATTTATATTGAATTAACAAACTTTTCATTACTAAATTATAAATATTTTGCAAGAAAATCTAAAAATTTAATTAAGAAAAATGACAAATAACTATTTTAATACAGACAGCTTATTGTTACAGTAATAGATGACTTAAAAGTATGTTTTTACGCGAATACTACGAAAATTAATGAATTATGGTTAGTTCAAATTTCATGTCATTTTAAAATTTATTTAAAAGTATAAATACATAAAACTTACTTGAAAATTATCCATTTTGCAGCTAATTTTGACAACAAACAACAATTTATTCGACATCATTATATTTTTTTAGTATTATAATTAATTTCTATCAAAAAAGTGTATTATTTGTGAATTTTAATATGTCCAGTTTATATAATTAATTTAACAATATTCAAATGAGAAATACTAATTTCATCTATATTCGTTTTATTGAAACAGATAAGAAGTCTCAAAATTGAGGTTTGTCGCGGCAGAAAGTGTATAATTTCCAAGTTCTAAGAATAATTGCAATATTTACAATCAAAATACTTTTAAATCATTAATGTAAAATGATATTAAAGATTATACAAATTACATTTAGTTATGCGAGTTTTAATTACAAAAAAAAATGTAACAATTAAAAATTTTAAAATTATTTTATTGAAAAATGGTAAATTATCATTTTTTTACTGTGTATTTTATATGAATTTTAAGATCAGTTTTAAAAAAATATTTTAATTATACTTACTATGCAAATTAGATTTTCTAAGGATAGAACAATTTTTTTCATGTAATAATAAATGTGATACAAGTAATAATAAACTTTTAGAAAACGTATTTGGCTTTAGTAACTTAAAAGCGAAAACAGTATGATTGTAAAAAATGTAGAATCGGTTATCACGTAAATACTTTATACACATGTAAGGTTAATGTTAAATAGATAAACAAAAATTTCCATTTAAAGAAAATCTATTCAAATTAATTACAATGTAAATCTTATGAAAGAGAAAGCTTATATAAAAGTACAGGTTGATTAAAATTTATGTTTTTTAACACAATTTTATGTTTTTTTTAAATACAAATTACATTTAACACAATTAAATGGCCCCATTTAAACAAATTAATCTTCACCATTATATCACACACATTTTTAAACGCTGAGTTTTTCATAGAAATGTCTTTTTCTTTAAATAAAGTGAAATAAATTTTAATCCATAACCTATCAGAAATTATTATTTGAAAAAGTTTCAGAAAGAAATTGTAAGTAAAGCACTGGATGAAATCTGCATCAGAAAAATAGAGCAACCAAAATAGCAAGCAGCAGAATATTAAACAAGTATAAAAAATTTAGCATGCTAAATTCCATTAAATTAAAATAAATCTTTAAGAAAAGTAGTTTTATAAAAAACTTATTCAATTTATCTAAGAAGACAAATTATCTATCTTACCCGGATTTGACCAAAAGGCCACTTTAGACATAACGCCTTCGTTTCGATCACGGATTTCTTGAGCTTGTCCTTCGGAATTCCTTCTTCTATGTGTCAAATGTTTTTCGAGTTCAATCATGACTGGTGTCTTAGGAGTGGTACATTTGGGTTCACTTGGAGGTTCTGTCTTATTTAAATTCGAATGGGCACTTCGAATAATAGATTCCATAGAACTTCCATAGGTGTTCAGATTTTTGTCTAACACGTTTAGTTTCGTCATAGGTAGGGGTGGAGGTGGTGGTGGAGGAGGAACTTGAGAAAATTCATTTGTTGTTGACTGAACTGTCATATTTGCGGGATGAGTTGATGATTCAATTTCCGGAAGGTTATGCTGCTGTTCCACGTATTTCACTGGCGGTTCTTTTCTTATCGAAAAAACGGGTGGCAACTCTATTACTCCATCATCACAAGTTTCTTCTTTGTTTTGAATGTTTTCAACAGGGGAAAATTTATTTACTTCTGGTGATTTCAGTACTATAGTTACCTCTGATTTGTGAGATATTTCTTGAGTTGGTTCTTCTTCTTTCAAAATATTTTTCTCAGTGCTATCTGTTCTGGTTACTACAGGTGAAGTACTAGCTATTCGCGATACAGGACTGTTAGTACGCGCTGTTAGTGGGCTGTTAGTACGCAATGAATCATTGCCATAGTTTGAAGATTTCCCGGCAGTTAATTCCGAAAGCTCGGCAGTGAACAAGCTGTTCTGAACCTGGGATGGTTTTAAGCAATTGGCATAGTCGCACTGACCGTTAGATTTAGGAACATTTGCTTCGCTATTTTCAGAATTGACAATAGTCTTAGGAACACTAGGTTGCGTATAGGATTTTTCAGGCGACGCCCTATTTACCATAGAACTAGAACTTATTTTGTTGAGAAATGGACTATTTTGAAGTTCTGATGGGCGCAAACAATTAGTAAAATCGCAAGCTTTAGATCTTGAATTATCAGCAACAGCGCTGGTTTCGCTTATTTCTTGGTGAACTGGTGTTATTTGCATAGGGGAATTATTGGAACTACCATCAGAAATAGTTTTACTTGCTAGTTCTATAGCTGATGGACCCATGGTCGAATGTTCTGTGACCCCAGAGATGTGTGGATTATTTTCTGGAAAAAGAAATACAGAATTGTTTTTAGGTAACTCGATGACATTTTTAACAGGATTTATTAAGTGAGAAAAACCTCTCGAGTTCGAATTTTCGTTAAATTCTGGTTCGACGCGATTTTCAGAAATATTTTCAAAAGGAGTGTTAATGTTATCCATTCGAGAGGGATAAGGTGATTCTAATGGAATTTCATCATTACGGTTTTCGAGTTTAGTTAAAGTTGCGGTGTATTTTTTGCTTTGTCTACCTACAGTATTCAATTTATTCCGATCGAATGATTCATTACACGAAGTGCTGGAAATAATGGCATCGCTACTTTCACCACTAAGTAATCGATCAAGAATAGCACTTCTTATTTGAGCAGCATCAGGACTAATAGCCTGAGACTGTCCGAAAGGAGCAGGAGAAAATGATTTGGAATTTTCATTTTCGTTAAAATGGTCGTAAACTGGTTCGCAAAGACTTTTAATTATTTCTTCTTCTAACTGTTCAAGATTTTCACACGAATCGAATTTTGTTGGTTCGAAATCTAGTCTTGAATTACTTCTCACACTACTACGCGAACCTGATCTTGACAACATTTTTCCTTCGCAAACACTTGGAGAAACCGATGATTCTGCTGGTAAAGTTTGGATATTTCTTTCAAATGCGTCTCGGTCGACAGCAGGTTTGTTAAAATTGGGAGAAGATTCAAAAAATGATGGCAAAATTGGCAAAGATACAGTTTCAGACGTATGGGCTTTAATCACGCTATCATAAACATTTCCCCGGTTACTGAAATTTTCCTCTTCCAAGTTGGGCTTAGAGGATGTAAACACGGCGGGTGACGTAGATTTCTCGGAATCGTTTTCGTAATTTAGTTCAGTCTGTTTATTTTCATGTATATTCTCTTTAACCGAAGGCAAGAAACATTTATCTTCTAGCAAATTTTCAACACTTTCAGTTTCTGAATTTAAAATGGGTACATTACTTTTAGATTCACTTTCTTTATTTGAATCGGATTGGTCTAATATCGTTTCGTTGATAATTTCAAGTCTCTGAGGTTCTATTTCGCAAGTTTCATTTGAATGTTCTAAAATCGGTGGGAGAACATCTTGGTGCAAGATATCAAAAGCAGATTTAAGCTTTGAAGATAGAATAGTTTGCTTTGGAGGAAGTTCAGGAAAAGAATTAAAAGAAATACTCGGTTTATTATCAACGGGAATTTCTGAAGAATCGCCGGGATCATCAGTTAAAATGTCCAAATCTCTGAGTAAAGCTTCGAAATCTTTGTCCAAATTTCTAGATTTCCCAGATTTAATCGCAACTTTAGGTGAAGATTTAGGTGATTCAGAATCAGAGAGATCAAAGTGCACTGTCTTAATTTTGGCTGAATGTCTAACAGGCGAATCTGTCCTTTCGACTTTTAAGGCAGATGGGAGTATATTATCAGAATGGGATATAATTTTAATTGCAGAACTTACTTCAGAGGATTCTTTCGGCTTTTTGGTGATATTCTCGGGCACTGGAGTTAAAGAATTCTCGGATAAATTCAAATTTATTGGCACCGATTCTTTTGAGTCGACGTTTTCAGTTCTAGTACCTAGATCCGATTGTTGAACTTCAGGGCGAGGCGTAGCATTTAAAGTATCCGGAGGCGGAGAAGTAACAACAGAACTACTTAATTCTTTAGCAGAAAAATATTTCACCGTCAGCGGCTGCACGGAAACAACAGACAATTCTTGAGGTTTTGCAGTTACTCCGATGTTTATATCTTCTTGAGTGCTTGACGTGGGTAACGTCTTTTCGGATGAAGCGGCGAGTGAGTCATTGGGTATAGCATATTTTAAGAGCTTAGACGAGACTAAGGGCGCAACAACAGAATTTTTAGTGTCAGTGGCGTTTTCAGGCTCAGTTTGGGTGGATTTTAGCGCAGATACGGGAGGCGAATGCGGGGAATATCCAGCAGACGGCCAACGATAGTATCCAGGTCTGTAGGTTCCACTGGCAAAGGGTCGTCTGTAATAACTGTACCTGCTGTCATCTTCTTCCCACTCACGGAAACAGGTCTGAACCGGTACGTCAACCGTGGAGGCGTTCAGCGTCTGAACCCCGACCTCGTCAAAAGCGCGATCGTCTTTGTCCGTCTGCACGTACGAATCGCATCGAGAGTTGGCCGTCTCGATGAATTTGCGGCGGTTTTTCTTCGAAGGCGAGAGCGAAGATATGGACGTGGAAGACAGGAAAGGCCGTAGAGAAAACGAGGTCTTCGGTTTCAAGGTGAAAAAACGATGACTTTTCTTCTCGCCTAACCCGGTGAGCCGGTCCACTGACCCTGCTGTGCTGGGGAGTGTAGCTGAGGATGAAGCAGACGACAAATCTTGTTTAGAATAATGATCCGTTTCAGGTTGACTCACGAACATGCTGTGACGCTGAGATGGTAGGTCACGGCCAAGGGGAGTGTCCACGTAAAATTTAGATCGACTTTTAGCCATGATCAAGAGGGAAAAATTCAAAGCAGAGTGAAGATTACAGGAAGACGAATTTTGTTAGTCAATTAAAAGCATTTCTTAGTAATAAATGTTATTTGCACGCCGGTAAAGGAATTTTCACTTTCACAGTTTCGAAGTTATAGAGATGTTATTTCAAAAGGAATGTTAAAGTTTTTGAAGATATTTCATTTTAACATTTATAATATCTATAAACGACTCAACATTCACATAATTAAAATTAGCCTTATTAATCTTTCAGATGAATAAATAGTGTCACAACTTTTTTTAGTGTGAGACAGCTATTGTACACACATTTCGGTGTCGGGTCATGTAGAGATTATTATCAACCTTTCAACTCCTTCGCCATGTGTTTCCCAGAAAAGCACAAAGCGTTGCGAATAAGCGATTTCATCTTCCGGCCGAAGCGCAGCAGTCTCCCGATGCTCTCTGCTCCGCGTCCCTTTTACTCCCCATCTTCCCAAATCTTTGTTCGGGATGCGAAATGTGGTATTTCGGGATCAGGGAGCACGTGATTTTTTGCGGTAATGACAGCAGTAAGAGCCAAGAAAACAGACGCAGACATGCTCTGCTTTCTTTCGACTTTTTTCTTCTTGTTCGTCATTTGCCACTCCTTTCTCATCGGTTTGCTTGGTTGAAGTACAGATGTGGAATATGTTTAACGGAATAGCTTCACTTAATATGCGGCTTTTTATTTTCGACATTTTACAAAAACGGAATATTGATTTTGAGCAACAGCGTATTTTAAAGAGCCATAGTTTTTTGTGAATGTAGAAAATATAATGTTAATCTTAAATAATTAAAAAGCACTTATAGTAGAGGATAGGTTAGTTATACAAAGCAAGGCGATTAAATGCAACTGAATTTTTTTTTGTAATATAGTAAGCAAACGAGAGTAAAATTTATGCGACTCTGAAACTTTTTAAAAAAAATATTAGTTCCTTACGTAATACTTTAATTTAAAAAAATAATGGTCCACACAATTATCTGAAAAAGAAAGGATAGCCATGTGTAGTTATTTCTGAGGTGTATTCCAAAGTCCCCGTATCTCTAAAACAACAAACAGTCGTAAAAGGAAAAAATACCCTTTTTTACTGTAGATTATCCTCAATTTCCCTTCCAATTTGTTCTAATATATAATTTTTTTTTTTTGTTGTTGCAGGAACATTACACACCTAGTTTGAAAATTTAATTTTTTTTTTCCTAATGAAACATTTTATTTCGATCTTTAGAGCTTACGAATTCATTTACTGAATTTCATTTAAAATAATGAAAATAAAATACAGTATATAATTTAAATTTAACCAAGCTACATATAATTTAATTACCTAATTAATAATTAATGATTTTATTCCGAAATTACAAAATAACTTTTAATCATCCAATTAAACATTTATTTAAAAGGTAAGTAAAACCTTCTTGTCGTTCATGGATTAAAAATGTAGAGAGAGAAAAAAAAAGAAGAAATTAGAGGTACTAAGACTTTTAAATATAAATAAAAAATGCAAAAAATAAATGAAATACTTTTCAAAAAGATAAAAAAGTGAAATAAACTCGCAGAGAAAACTTTTATATAAAGTCTGAGTTTAATCGTGAAGTATATCAAATTTGGAAGTTAAACCTATGAAAAATTTTAGTAAAGAAGAATTCAAAAATGGGTTTTGAATTTAGTTTTATCAAATTTGTAGACATGGCAATAATAGCTATTTTTCATTCATTTGCCTGATTGACAAGATAGTAGTGGGAGGGTAATTAAACACACACGGTCATTTTTTGAGCAAATTTTAAGATAGTCATTTTTATAACAATATCTCAATAGTCAATATCATTATTATTAATCATGCTCCTGTAAAACCCAGAAGATGCTTTCCCTCATCTCTACAGTAGAAAAAATTCTCACGATTAGAAAAGAAAAAATTCATAGCAGGCATTGAAGGCAAATTTATTTTCTGAAATCAGTATTGTTAAATCTTGTAAAATAAGTACTCTCTTCATGCAGCTAGAAAAATTTCAAACTTCAAATAAGACTTGACCACTAGATTCAAAATTTAATCCAACTTAAAGGAACACAGTACGATTCAATTGACAAAAATCGGTGAAAAAATCAAATTTAATTTTTTAGCTTAAATTATTTTTTATACATTTTACTATAACCTGACAAAATTTGAAAGCTCTAAACTAAAAAAACACAGAATTATGATAGCTTTTACGTTCGCTTTTATTCACATCCCTATGGCAAATCAAAACTTTAAATTTAATCATCTCGGAAAGATAAAATAACTAGTTTGTCTTCATTTAATATGCTAAGGTTTTTTTTTCTATTGCGCCAAATCCTTTGAATTTTTTTTTACCTATTGCTAATAGTACATGTAACAAAAGTTGGTATGCATTTTTGAATCAAAGCAATACTTATTTTTAAAAAATAATTTAACTCAGAATTTGTACATTTCTTAATGAATTTTTAATACGCATTCATAAAGAGAAGTATTGCACGAATACCAATCATGTTATCGTAAAACCCATACCAACTTTGGTTATGTATAGTTTGAGGTACTTGTAAATCAAATTTCATGCGGGTACATAAATTTTTGTAGGGGGAGTAGCATTTAAAATCACTTCACAAATTTGAAGTTTTTCCTTAAAAAATTAAATGCCTAGCTTTTTATGAAATTTTGAGCACAAAATCTGTTTTACATAGTATACACACATAGGAGGCAACCAAAATTTTTTTGAAAATCCTTAAATTAAAATTTTTTGCTTAAACCGTACCATGTCCCCTTATTAAAAATAAAAATGAATTTTCACGCATGCAATAAATCATAAAAATATATAAAGATTACAGGGGTATTTTCAGGAGTGGTAGAAAAATTCCTTTTTTGTCTAAAATGGGAGAAGAGAGATTATTCCCGAAAGGGAGAAATACATATTGTTGGGATTTATACAACTATGCACGTTAATCTACTTAAATCCTTGAACTTTTCTGAATGACATTTGTAACAGCAGTGTGAAGTTGTCTCGCCTGAAAAGCGACTTCAAGTCCTATTTGAGATACCCGCTCCACACGTGTGTGATAAGACTTTAATCTCCTACTATTACTGTATTAATGTATATAACACGTTATTTTTGAACTGAAACGTTAAGTTTAAAGTTGTAAGGGGATGAGTAATATCGGAGATCTGTACCCCTCCACCTAACGTCTACCATTAGGTTTGCGTTTCTCTGAACTCGGCTCTGGACATATGCCAGAAATGTCGAAGGCTTTTAACCGAAGAACATCACAAGAAAAAAAAGGATACACATTTTGAGAGGAACTCTCATCTCGTCTATCATTTAAGGATGAAAAAGAAATACATATATTTCCTGTCTTTTATGCTCATAACTCTTTACTAGAACTCATTAAGCCCATTTCTTAACAAATGATTTGCTTCACACAGTCGAGGTCTATTAATATATACAGTGCATTACCTTATCAGTAAACGGTTATTTAGCGGTAAGATGCTGAATAGTAAAATGAATTTTTATTTTTTTAAATTAAAATATCAAAATATAACTTTTTATAGAATAAAATATTGTGCAACGATTTTAAAGTTTTTATTAAGACTTTCTTAAAGCAAGTAAATTTAAAAATAAAATGAACTTTACCAAGGGTCGTTGTAGGTCGTATATTATAGAAAATTACGTCGGTTTCGATTTAAAAAAATAACATTTTTGTGTACTTGTTTGCTTTGTTACGTGAAACATATGCTTTTACTTTTTTTCCCCAGACGAATAAATTTTTTAAAATTTTTCTTCCGAGACTATAAATTGAAACAAAAAAAAATTTGTTTTTAAGATGTTCAAAATTGTTATATAAGCTTAAAATTTGATTTATTAAAATTTTATTTCATCTTTAATTTTACCTGAAAAGGTTTGATCAAGATGTTGATAATATCCAAATTTGTGTGGAACACAAAGTTAATAAATTGTTGCTACGGAATGAGCTACACATTATTTCATGCATTTTGCGATTTTGCATGTTTATTATGAAATAATTTTATTAGCTCTAAAACAATAAAAACAACAACAGAAAATTAGTATTACTTACTGTGATTTGGAGAACCATTGAGCGTTATTGTCGTTCTTGCTGTGTACATTTTTTCAATGTCTGGCTGAACTGAATTTCTGTGAGAGAAAAATAAATTTTCTTATTAAAGATAGATAAAACACATATTGATCCAACTGTAATTAAAACGATTTATGAATTATGGTATAATAATGGTTTTACTTATGGAAAAAATTATAAAAATAGAAAACGGATATCAGTAGTATAATTATATTCAAATATTGATCATCAAATTATATCATAAGTCAACTGTTTTACTGCCTAAAGGTGTTATTCAGTGAACTTTTTCTTTTTCATAAAAAAAAATTTAAACAATAACGTGTTTTTTAAAAAATTAAATAATTATTTAAAATTTTTGTTTTGTTTCCTGTATACTTAACAGTTAACCAAAAAATATATTTTCACGTTAGTAAATAGCATCTTTTTTCCAAAACTTATCAGATAATGTAAATATGTGTTTTCGCATTACTTAACAGTATTCCAAATGGCTTTGTAATTGTAATTATATTAGATTTGCCTTTAATAATTTTGCTATTGCACTAATTTTTTAAATCAGCTTTTAATTCAAAAGATATTCTTTGATATTTCCGAAACAACAATTTTTTATATTAAGATAATTATTACACAGCACAATAAATGGATTAGTAACACTTTTAAAAAAAATTTCCCTAAAAGTTGCAATGCAACATTCAAATTATTAACTATTTAAAAAGAATTATCCTAGTTAAAGTTAATTTTCCAGACAGAATTATTTCTTAAGTGGATGATATTTAAATGTAAGTTGTGGGATATCTCATACAGGAAAAGTATCATAATAAGGCGACGACACCACTGAATACAGTAAAAATTCAAATGAGCATACTTTTTAAAATTTGATTTGATTTGATTTCAAGTCCCACTGAGGCATCACGAGGACTATTGACGACGGACCTCAGTCAAGTGTCGAGAGCGACACCAGAGCTGGCACCCGCCTCTCCTAACTACCGCATCACACCAACGGGCGGACGTTTGAACTCTCGACAGATTTAAAGTGCATTGCTCCCCTACACGCCGGGTCTTCTGTGGTACTAGGCTCGAAATGACACGCCGGCCACGAGTCCATCACCTTGACCACTAGGCTACCGCGGCCACTATTTCTTTTTAAAAGAGAGAGAGAGAGAGAGAAAGAGAGAGAACTACTAAGAAAACTAATTTTAAAATATTTTTATACCAAATAAAACTCAAATGCCATGCGAGAAAAAGGCGGTGAAATTCTTAATTGCATAAAGATGATTGCAGAATATGAAAAACGACTTTGATTTAAATTGCACATAAAAGATTTACTTAGAAATATATATGTATAATATATAAAAAGCTCCAATGAAATCAAGTTTAATTATAACTAAAGAAATAAAGAAAATGTTTTATTTTTCGCTCAAAAGAATGATAATATTGGATCGCATAATATATTGATAGAATTCGCGAAGAAAGCTAATTATTTCTTCTGTAAAATTTATGCAGAAAGGATTGAGAATAATCCATCAAGGAAGATCATCTTGATGTTCCTTGATGGATTATTCTCAATACATTAGGATACATTACGCTGATGTGCTGTGATAATTTTATGGGCCGAGTTTTTATTTGAATCGACGACATTTGACCCATGGCTTAGACATTTTGTCAAACTTCGTTCCCGCTATTGAATTAACAGAAATAGACAGTTTGAAACATTCCCAAATAATCATAGCTCTTCATTTCTACATAACCAACGTTTAAGCAGTTCAAACACAAATTTAGAAATGTACGATTACTTGATCCCGAGTAGATATGCCTTGAATTTTAGGTTTATTTTAGGCTAAGCGAATACCTTTAATGATAAAAGAGTCTACTTTGCTTTAAAAAAAATATTTCCCAAGAAAACGAATCTTACACATATTTGCACTTATTATCTTAACTCCTCGCGTATTGAAATTTCTTTATCAAAATATAAAGATTATAAGAAATTAATTTACTTTTGAGGATATTTGTAAGTAAAGGGAATGAACAGTTCTTTCAGAAAAGTTTTAGGAATACTTTTATTCAATTTTCTATATTTAAGCCTTAATAACAAACGGCGATTAGAAAAAAAATACTACCTCTCTACTTCTAACGTGAGGTGCGTTCCAGTTTCCTTGATTATGTTCTGTACATCCATTTGTGAAAGACCATCAGTAAAATAACCATTAACCATCTTAAGAAAATCCCCTTCTAAGAGTCCTTGATGGTAAGCTTTACTTCCAGGGTTAACCTGAAAATAAATTATCAATTAACAAATATAAAACACACAAATTACTAATTTTAATTATTTTCAGTTATTTAACAAAAATATTTGTAAAAATGAATTTATTTTCTACATAATTCTTTTAAAAGCTGTCCCATAAATCAAAATTTGTAAATTTGATGTTCATCAAAAAGTAACTGTTTTTTTCCAATAAAACTATGACACTATTTTAAAATAAAAATAGCAAAGTTGAATTAATTTTATTTACCATGTTTTAATGTAAAGTAGGTTTCCTTTTCCCAATATCCTTTTCCCAACCAAATTTTCCTCAAAATGTTAAAAATTCAGAATTTTTCTCCTCATAATATATCATCAAAGTTATAAGAAATGTAAATAATAAATTTTTACAATCATGTAAAAAATTCATGTATTCTTAAAAATTAAAGCTTAATTATGAAGAATAAAACGGCTTCGAATACTTATGTAGAGCTGTGAGCAGTTTAGATAATTTTATATTGCTTTTTTACAGCGTATGATTTCAAAAATATGTTTAACAATTCAATGTAAAATAGCAGAATATTTATTTATACGAATCACAAACAAGTTTTTACTGATGACTTTTAGAGTAAAAAAGAAAAAATGATCGAATGATTTAATATAAATAATGTTGAGAAGATTGTTTTCTGTCTAAAATTATTTTAAGCAAATATACCAGAAACGAATGCAATGTTTTCTTTGCAAGAAAATACGTACAGAATTTCATTATAAATGATTCCCTAGGGATGCAAATAAAAAAAAAAAAGAGCAGAGAGTTTTGTTTCACTACTATCCCCCAAGAGACTGCATTTAACTCAATGATTCAACTTATTTTGCGAGCTATTTTGAACCCTTCACATTGTGGTATGCCACATTTTCCATATGTTAAGGGGATACTTTGAGTTCTGTCGACCATAAATGGAATGATTCATAGTCAGTTGGGATTTTAAAAACTTCCCAGAAAAAAAAACTATTTTATATCCAATGCAAGGAAGTTGGTCTACAGCCTTGTATTCCCGAGTCTTTTCATTGTGCAACAGAGGTAAACGTTTTATGAAATAGTATATTTCGTTATTAAAGACAGTTGGATTTAAAAAAAAGAGAACATTTACTAATTGATTTCAAGAAATAACAATTAAATTACAAAAGATAATCAGAACGCAAGTTAAATTTAATACACAGTTAAGACCTCCATTTTTAGGAAAGAACTATTTCCTGGAATTAATTTACAAAGTAGTATATTGAAAGATTAATCTCTATTTAAAGAACTTTTCACATAACAATCTTTTCCCCCGAGATTTATCTACTTCGTAAACTAGAGTTCAGACAGCACTTTTATTATACAATGATAGCAAAATGCAAACACATAAAAAGTCATCTGAAGAAATTTGTATGTCATTTTAAAAATATTGTTACAAATATTACGCTGTGAGCTTATTTAACGAAATCCTTTAAGAGAGATTTGGAAAACAATATTTTTATAAGATACTGTTTATAAGATACTTATTAAAAAAAACGTAATAATAGACAAATATGATAAATAATAAAAAAATTTCATAAAGACTTAATAGAAAAAATAATAAACAAAAATGAAATTTTATGCGGAAAATACAATTGCAAAGAATTATTTTAATAATAGTAAAAATAATTAATTATCCATTTTAAAGAATCCAAGGATGTGTGTATCGATTGATTGAATTAATTTCGCTCAATTCTTTCATTTTTGTAAAATCTTTCTAACTGCTATTATTTCAACAACAATACACAGTATCGTCAGAAAATATTGAATTAAAAGATTTTAAAATTGTAAACTTATTCATTTGATAAGGATATGGATATTATTATTATTTTTAATCGGTTAGTTTAAGAAAATACTACTGCTGCACAAACACTGACAAACGAACACATGAACATGGTCGAGATCCAAAGCAGAAACTTCAAAGAGAGCCGCCACCAGCTTTTCATAATGGCCTCATTTGCTTTAAAATTGTAACGGGTCTTTAAACCAGGAGAAGGAAGCCATTATTTTTTCAGGCCATGGGCTTCCTCCAGTAAAAATAGCATGCAAAAACAAGACAAATTTACTTGCTTGTTCTTTTTTGAATCAAGCAAAATGAGTCGTAAATATTCTTGTCTCATGAAAGCATTTCAGTTTTTCCAGTTTTCAAATCTAATAAAAAAAGGATAGAGATAGCAAAAAGAGGGGGGGGGGATGTTGAATGCAATGCATTGCAAAGAACTTATTTCATACTTATTTTTGCCATATCCTGCACTGTGAATTTAATTCTTTGACTCGAAATCCTTTATTATAGATTTTATTTTACATTAGTTTTTATGTACTGTATTTTCTCTTCTTACTTTTAGTTCAGCCCAGCAATATTGACAAAATAAAGTGGTAGATGTGTACCAAAAAGCATGTTTAACCTGCTAGTTCAAATAAAATAAAATTTCAAAATATCAAAACTAAATTTTAATAATTGCATTTTACAGTATTCCTTTAATATAACTAAAGAGTTTTTAGTTTTGCATTCAGGTGCACAATAAATTAATTTTGTGAATCACATACCAATACGGAAAAAAACCCACTTTTTCGAAAATGCTAGTATAAATAATTTTTAAACATCTTAATGTAGACATTTACTGAAATAGGAAAAGAAAACCTTGTTTATTTTCTATTTTTCTCTCAAATGCATTGTAATAAACTTGTCAATACAACAATCTAAACCTGAAAAGGTATTAGAAAAAAAATTCAAAAGGAACAATGTAAACATTCCACATTAGTAACAATGATTGATAAACGGGAAATTTGATTACGAAAAATTAAGAAGTAAGCAAATAATATTTAAAAGGAAAGTATATTTCTTCAGAAACGAAATTAAAGTAATATTTCAGAATTTCTTTCAGCACATTTGGCAACGCGAATACAAGTCAATGTAGAAAAGAAAAAAAAAAAGTAGACTTTCTCGCTTGCCTTCTTCAATTTGAAAGGAATATATATCTCGAATTAGAAAGAAAATGAGACATACCTAC
This sequence comes from Trichonephila clavata, assembly GCA_019973975.1. Classification (NCBI taxonomy): domain Eukaryota; kingdom Metazoa; phylum Arthropoda; class Arachnida; order Araneae; family Nephilidae; genus Trichonephila; species Trichonephila clavata. The sequence goes on along the minus strand of BMAO01013291.1, from coordinate 31,413 downwards.
GCTCAACTTATAGATGTAACTTTTTATCTACTTGGCCTTGAAGTTAGAAACAGGCATTTTTTTTGGATAAGGCTTAACAAAATAAGAAATAAGTCAGTAGGCAGAGAAAAATGATATCCAACCTACTTAGGGAGAAGTGATTCGATAAACCTATCAAAACTTGCTCTGACTTAAAAGATCACTAAAAAATATTTTTAAAGTATCCGACTATGTTCGGAAGTTTGATTAAGCAAAAGAGTATAAATAAATAATTTTTTTGATATTTACTGTCACTTGAACTAGACTATACATATAAAAGTGCTTTAAGAATATTATTAAACTAAATAATTATTTAAATGCAATTTTTTGGTACAAAGTGAAAGAAAAATGACATAAACACCTTTTCCTTTTATGGAAAATGCTTTAATAATGTTAATATTTTACTTATGTATAATTAAGATTTCTACAAAGAACTAAGAGTTTCGAAAACTGTACGTTTTTTTTTTCAGAATTATTATCAATTGAAATAATAAATTACTCACTCTGAAAAAATTTCTCTTCTCTAATATATTTAAATATGAATAAATCCATTTTAAAATTATATATTTCAAAAATCCTAATTCAAGTTCTGTACAAAAAAAAAAAAATCTTAGCTATATGTAAGCAAAATATTATTATCGTAGTAGCATTTTTTATAAAAAGGTGAACGTTTTGAAAATATATCATTTTTCCTTCATTCTTTACAAAAAATACATATAAATTGTATTTTAAATAAAGTTTTATATTTTAAAACAATTGTATATGTACATTCTAATTTGGGTGACACAATATAAAAAAAAATTATTCATTTATACGCTTTTTCAAAATAACTGTTCCGAACGTAGTCAAACATAGAAGGGGGGGGGGATGTTTTAAAGCCCTTTTCGCACAAAAAGGACGACAATCGAAGCTAAATTTTTCTCTCATGTATTATGTTCCTTGAAAAAATATTCAGTTATCCTTTCTAGTAGTTCATGAACATCTCTTTTTTCTTAAGTTCAAGTCTTTAAACATGTGCTACAGTTACAATCCTAAATTTTTGTGTAACAGGATCACAGGATACGTTAACGAAAGATTATAAATGTTTTATACATTAGAGGTTAATACCATGTCTTAAATCCCAAAATTGTAATTGTAATTTCATTCTCAGAAATTTCTTTATGTTTATGTTTTTATTATTTCCGAAAGAAACATTTACAAAATGGATAACCACTAAAAATAATTTTTTTGTATTACATAATAAATTAAAAAAAAATACACATAAGATATAAATTTTCAAAACTTTTTATGCACGTTTATCACAGGACATATCTAAAATGATTTATTTCATTTTTAACATACAACCAAACGTAAACACATATCGAAATGACGCCAAGAGTATAACTCTAGATGCCATTCCTTTCTAGCATCTGGATTGTTATTCGTACATAATAAATGAGACCACCAGGAAGCGGAATGTAGTATTTAACCCTTGGGGTTATTATTTGATGAGGCAAGGAGGGTGTAAGGATTATTGCTTTCGCCATCACGCTTGACTTAGTGAAATGCGTCACCGCCGAACATAATTTGATCCGCGAAGAAAAGAATGGGCATGTCATATTTTGTTCTGAATTAGCCGGCGACCCTCGCGAAAATCATTCCAAAATATTAATGAACTAAAATTGATAACATTAAAAGCGGAAAGCCTTCTTTTAATTAGAAGGCGGCATTAAGTAATTTATTTGATAATTAATACGATCATTTTCCAAAAATTCTTTTCAACTAGATATAGATAACAGTCGAGCTTGGAATACCATTTATATTTTAAAAAATAACTTCACTAGTTTTTGATAAAAAAAAAATCTCCAAAATCGTCATGGATATATAATGCAAACGATTGTAAGGAATTATCACTTGTCAAAAAGAATAATATTAATTTTGTTGTTGTAAAAAAAGTTTATTTAAAAAAAAAAAAAATGACAAATGGAGGGTAATATGGAATAGTCGGGTAAAACGGAATAGGTGGTTTAAACCAGAGGTTCCCAAACTTTTTTGTCTCATAGATTTTGTCATTTCAAGTTGCATTGAATAATTCATCAAGATTATTCAATATAAAGCTCTTTTCTATTTGCACATTTTCTTCAACTTCATAAGATCGTTCTTCTATGCTGATGAAAAGAGTCATCATCAAGGGTCTGAGGGATTGTTTAATACAGAGGTTCCCAAACTTTTTTGTCTCATAGACCCCTTGCCATGTTTTTCGGTTTTGGGTAGACCCCCTACTTACCTAATAATGAATTTTTGAAAATTTATCAACTTAAATATCTTTTTTACTTTTATAGAGCTGTACTTACTTTTTTTAAAAATATTTAAATTTTTAACTGTCATGAAGTATAGTATTTAAAATCTAAGACACATGTTAATTAATTGAATGAAAATTTAATTAATACTTAAAACTGTTATATAAAGTAAATGAGTAACAAACAGATGCTTTTAATGGGACAGATGATTTGGTGCTTCATCCATTCTGGTGTTTCTAAATTGCTGACATCCATTTCTAAATTTTACTTTTAATTTAAATCTTCTTAGTGCCTATTTCGATCAGTTCCTCTTGTAATATGACATTTGTTTTTTCTGTCAATGTGACTATATTAATTAATTGCCTACTATAGTATTACCATATATGTAATCAAAACATTCTCAAACCTAGTTTCAAAGTCCGAATAAAGGACATTTAAATGTTGAACGTAGGTTAAAACGTCCTTTTCCTGGCAGATTGTCTGTGTATGACAAATTGAGAAACTAGAAAAATTCGGGACGTCCAATATTATACTCTCCTTAGCTTAATTATTGCCAGAAATGCCGAAATGATGGTCTTTGTAACTGCAAATTAACTTCATTAAATTTAGTAAATAAATCTGTTAAAAATAGGTAAATCTGGTTTCCACTTGATTGAATTTTCTTTTAAAATTTAAGGTCATGATCTGGTTTAGTAAGAGTCACTATTGAAGACCCCCATTTACACCTCATGAACCCCCAAATTATTTTTCGCTCACATGGACCCCCTGCCTGTTGTCATAGACCCCTGGGGGTCTATATAGACCACTTTGGGAATCACTGGTTTAAACCATAGAAAAACTACTAAAGATTTTCTAAAAAATAGTCATTTTTAAGAATACGTGAAAGTCATTTCTGTTTTGAGCTTGTTTACAAAAATCACCAATATAATATTCTTTATCTGCACCAGTACATTCAAGTTGAGTCCACAAAAAACAGCTAAAGCATTTAATCCAAATTTCCCCTCGTTGATCGGAGAATTTTTCATTACAGAAGATACATTCAACATCTTTTTATTTAACGTTCTTTAATTGATGGTATGAAGTTCATTACAGATGATCCATCAGAATGGAACGATTAATTGCTGCTAAAACTGGAGTCATCTTCAAGTCTAGAAGCTCGGTCTGATTTCTTAACAAAGTATCTATGAATGTTCTTTTGTTCTAAAGTCCCTGGTTCCCTTTCTTTCTGTTCTTTTCTTTTTGTTTATCCTCTAACACTTTTTTACATGTAGAGTATGTTATTGTATAAGATCCAACTTTCTTACGTGTTGTTTGCGTTTTGTTTCCATTCGAATGGATTCAAATTTTTAAAAAATGCACCATTTTTTTTAAATGCAATACTAAGTATTTCATAGTGCCCGATACGCCATCTTGGAAAATGAACCTTTAAACTGAAGGACAAAACATGGTCAGCTAAAAAACCGACCACAATATCACAAACTACAATTTTTTAACTGTACATTATGCTTAACTTTAATGTTTAAGTCACATGTATACTAGCAAGTAAAAATGTTTGAAAACTTGCCTGCAAATACTTTTGAACATCGCAAAACACTCTTTGTTCTGTAGCGAGTCATACGGCAACAAAAAGCGGTCAACTCACTGTAATACAAGGTTTCCCCTCACATTAGCAGTTACAGAATCAAAATCTCGTTATTCCATAATACCCGACTGTCATCTACCTTAAAATATATTCTATTTTTCGGAATCTTACTTTAACACGTGTTGATTCCAAAATTCTTTAATTACAATCATTCCCTGAAGAGAAAAATATTAGAAAATTGCACAAATTAAAGTGCACTTTAAAAACATTTGAGAGATAACAGGAAAGTGCATAAGTAAACCCTGTAAAGACAACATTTTAGCAGATATTTACAACATTCAAGCGTAAATACTCAGCATTGAGTACAAGTTAAGAGTGTTTTTTTCGTAAAAATTTATTCTGTGATCAAAATATAATTCATGAAGATAAAATATTTAAAAAAAACCTCTACTCAGAGGATTCCCAATAAAACAAAATTAAAGAACTTTAATGTGCCAGTTGGGTGGCGTGGTTGGTTTGTCGCTGACCCTTAGCACCTAGGGTTGCGGGTTCGACTACGGCCCAAGTTGGTGGATTTTCATGATGCAGAAAATCGACAGCGGCCATGTCGTATGATTTTCAGGCATGTAAAAGATCTCTAGAGTGTCTGTTTGACTTGGGTGCTCTCGGTAAAATTAAATCCAGTACAGGTTCGCAACGTCAGAGCTCAAGTGCCTCCTTCTCCAGAAGAAACTGAGCGTCAAAAATACCTGCGGCGATTGGTATCCGTCTATATAGTGCCGCACTGAAAAGAGATACCAGCTTTCGGGGAATGTACTAGGTCTGCATTGGTAAAACACCAATCCCAGCCCTTTAGAAATAAAAAAACCTTTGATATAAAAAGTATAAAATAATTAGATTAATCAATTCTTTATAAATTTCTTACTCGTACTAATCACATAAAATTATGAACTTTCAATAGAAAAAAAATAAAATAATTACAATTATTGGACATTCATAGCAAATTCAAAATAAATTGGTCTTAAGAAAACCAAGAATATTTTAGACAACGGTCTTACAATTATTCTAACTAGTTTTACAATATTTTTTCAATTCTTGAGTTAATTCCAAACCACGAAAATACACAAGTGAATTGGCACAAAAAAAAGCTTATTTTTTGGGGTGAGCTTTACTTAAGTCCAAGAAAAACTTTTTATTGTTACAATATATTTTTGAAAATTATTTTCACTATCAACGAAAGAAAGCATGAACGGCGATACAAACAAATCTCCTTTCATAAAATTTCTATTTTCTACATAAGACCAAGTTAATATTCCTTGAATCCTATCAGCAGAAATTTTTATGCTTAAAAAAGATTTAAAAAAATACTAAGTTTTTATTTGATCCAATAAAATCATTTAGAGGAGATCTAAACCCTAATTTAGAACATTAGATTTTTTTGGTGAAAGCAGGGAGTCAAACAATATTTTATTTAAAGAATAGAAAAACAAACATATTTTGATTAAGATGGAGAATATATTTTTTAAAAATAAATTTTGATTCCATTCCAAAAGCTGCACGATCATTACCCCTAGGTTCCTATTAAAACTTAACCCGTTGGTTAAGGTTCATCTGAAATTTCATTATTGGTATTAAAGCTCGGGTACGAAGGCAAGTTTTAAAGAGTCATGTGATGAGATCTTTTAGTGCATTTTCTTGATGCTAATGACTTAAAACAGCGAATAACATGAATTGTAAAGTTGTACGATAAATTGAATCCATTAAAATGGAATAAATTTGTTCGAATTTCTTGAAAACCCTAAGTAAGTTCTAAACGCTCACTACATGAAACAATAACACTCATTTAAATTATTTTCTACACAAGGTATTGAAAACAGTAATACAAAGAATGAAGTAAAATCTATACACGTTTTGTAACAAAAAAGTTACTGTTAACACATAGCATATTTTTTTCAGTAAAAGTTTGACAAAATTCGTTGGAATTGATAAATTTATGTAAATGCAAAATTATTAATATGAGCGCGCGCACACACACACAGAGAGAGGGGGGGGGATTTATTAGTCTAAGAGTTTTTGTGTAAACTGTTACATAAATTTATATAAAAAAACTTTTAAAGTTTGTTTTGTGGTTCTTTTTTTACTAAAGTAATGCTTAATATCAGATATTTATAACCCATTTTTTTAAAAGTATAAATAAGCTTTGTTCTCAATCTCATTCATTTTATTTCTATGCTAGCTATTCTTATGCTCTGCAAAACTGGCTTTTCAAAAAAAAAAAAAAAAAAAAAAAATGGGGAGGGATGGGTTTCAGTCGAAAACCGCGGTTGAAACATTTTTAAGAAATTACTGAAAAGATATCAAGAAAAAAATGCTATTGTGAATGTTGCTATTAATACAATGAAATAAAATTTAAGCACAAGCATTTCTTTCAAATTATTTATCGTACATGCTGTTGAATTTATTGTTTGCTGAACAAACCTACGATTTATTCTAACGAAACTTGTAAAAATGTAAAATCTAAATAATACTATCTCCATATTGTTAATTAATAAAATATTACTATACTACCAAAACTGAAAAAGAAAGTTTTACAAATTCATTCTCTTTAACAAAAAAATCACTGTTATAAGTATATAAAATAGGTTTGGAAAAAATAAGATTGATGATTCATACGTAAATAAACTATTCTCTAAGTTTTCTTCATTTATAATTCTTAAGAATTTTATTTTTGAAATATCGAAACATTTGAAATATAATGAAAAAGAAAAAAAAAATGATTTAACTTTTTTTCATCCGTTTTAAAAACTCATATGTAATTATATAATATATGAAAAAATTAAATTATTCTGTCTTTAGTCCATTGTATTTGGATTAATTTTGTTAATTACGTACTTCCCTTGAAGATACTCCACAAAATGAATATTCAAAGGATATTCAAGAGAAATGCCACATAGAACAAAGATATTGCACTATGCTTGCGAGATCACCAGCTGTGTTCCACAAAACGGCAGGTTAATAGTGGGCTGAGTAGGTCACGGTCACTGAATTATTACGATCCGTAAGTTTATCACCAAATTAGTCCTGATAGTGAGAAAGCATTTCGAGAAGAAATGAATGAACGTGAAATAGGTCATGGAGGACTACGGAAAGATTTAATAAGGCATAACTTATATATTGTTTTTTGAAGATGGCATGATCACAAATGTAACATTTATAGGGGAATATCTATGCGATGTACGAAATCAAATACTAATACAGATTTTTCAGATTAAATTATGAATTGATTAAGGGACAATTGTATTGTAATCGCACGTGAGTTTTTTTACCTAGTGTGAATTTTTATATTGATTAAAAAGGATCGAGTATTAATAACATAGTACAAGTAAATTATACTTAATAGAACTAGAAAAAATGCTATAATATTAATTAAAATTATTGAAAAATAATGTACCAACATTTTTGTGCGAATTATTAATAATATTCGAATATTAAATAATAGATTCCTTTCAGTGTAGTAACTATAGAAACACTCAAACAAAGGATCCTTGAAAAAGGTTTTGTGAATAATGTTAGCTTACGTTTATTCAACAGATTCCACAGCTTTTTATTCTAAAAACAACTAAAATGATCAAAAAGATCATTAGATGAATGATATTATTTTGAAAATGTACAAAAATTCAATACATATTGTGTTGACAATCAATACATATTGTGCGTCAATTACGCAATGCAATCCCCCCCCCCGACAGAATCAACACATTTAGAATAATTACAATAGATGCCACCTTAAGCAACATAATTTTGAAAGCAGACGATTATATATAAGCAAATAAGTTAAGTACTATTCGGATAACTTAGAGTTATAGCAGACGATAATAATATGGAAGAATTTTTATATAACCTGAGTTATATATATTTATAACTACTCTATAATTTAAATAGTCAGCTAAATTTGGTTCAAAATAAAAATAATTTAAATAGAACTAAATATTGTACAATACGAATAGGTTTCGCATTTAAAATATAAGAAATTCTTTTTTTAAATATAAACTTACCGAATAGCAAAAAAGTGCTTGAAATGTAAAAAAAATACGAAATATATATGACTAGATTCATACATATTTTTTATATGAGTACCTCGATTAAATAAGGATTGTTTACAATGTATCGATTCAGGATAAAGCTACTTCGATAAAGAGGAAATAACATGCCTCAAATTGACTATCTGTAAATGAATAACACAGAAGCAAACCGTTTTTGAAAGCTACTACATCATTAAAAACGATTATATTCTGATGTATATAAATTTTTGAAAGTCAAACAGTGAAAGATGAAATGAAAATTATTTAGTTGCAAGTTTTCAAGTCTATTAATTAAAAACAAACCACATAAATTAAGCAACTTGAATGAATATTTAAGTAAATCCCATACGTTAAGTCAGTTTTAACAAGAAGATATAAATTAGACATTTCTCTCTTATATGTATATATATATGTACATAATACCAACATTTTTTTTATCATCAACAAAATAGATGCTAACTTGAGGCCCACAAATATTTTTGTTACCTGTAAAGAGTAATAAATATCTTTAATTGTAATAAAATATAATTTTTACACCTTTATTGTAACCTATAAAGTAATCAGTTCTATTACTCCTCCAAACTGAAAAAACAAGGAAACATCGTTTTTTGGTATGCTTTTGAAATCGGCAAACAGATCTTTAGCTGTCAGTTTTATGTTATCATTCCAAATTGGCAAAAATTTTACAATAGTTTGACGGAAAAACCCTTAGCGAATTAATAATAGCAAATAAGTAACTCTCGCCCCCCCCCCCTCCTTCTCACAAAATCACGTTGATGTTTCCCAAAGTCCGTTAAATTAAAAAAAATATTTTTTTGACGTATGAAAGACCTGTCAGGCATTTACATTTTGATTATTAGCGACTTAATAATGTTTTTCTACGATATGCTCGAGCTCCTCCAATATATGGCGAAAACTATTCACTTTCTCAGCACGTTCGATAAAATTACAGGAAATCGTGGATAAATTTTTTTTCACATTATCGTCAAACATTGAATGGCTACGAGCAATGACCTTGCCGAGGATTTTCCATAATTTAAAATTTCTTATTTTTTATTTTGACAAAGAACAATAATATTTTTCCAGAAGAATAGAATATTGTTAAATCTATTCACGCTAGAAAATTTTTTTATGATTCACACAATAATTCTTATAAAGGAAATATAAATACTTTCTTAAACAATGTTATTGGAATCTATACAAAAATTATCACACACACACACACAAGCACAGTTCTTTTAAAATAAAATATACTCTATGACAATAATATTCAAATAAATTCAGCAACTGATTCCTTATTTGCATCTTTTTTGCAGTAGGGATGATATAAAATTATAAAATAGTCACGAAGATCGGAAAATATTTCCGGGGAAAAATTTATTAGAAACTTTTGTTAACTGGAAAAAATAAATAGTGAGTACGTCGAATTTAAAGAAGTAACGAAAAATATCGGCTATCTAAAGTATTTCCATACAGTACGTCATGCACTTGCTTTCAAAGCAACAAAATGAACCCTATTTAAATCAAATAAAGTTTGTGCAATGAGATATCAAAGTTAATTCTGCGACCCCTCCCCTCTTTATAAATAATGTTTGTTTTTAGTTGATCCTGTTTTAAGATTTATAAATAACATTTTCTGCTAGATGTTTGTTTATCTATTTCTGTTATGCAATTATTACCACGAAAAACATGCACGATTTTCCTTAATGTTATTAAAACAAGAGTTCTAAATAAAAGCCATAATTTTATAGATGGGTTTTACGGAATTCAGATCTTTTAGAGTTTAATTTGCTTGAAATAACTAATTAAGTAGAAAGAGGGGGAGTATATGCATATACAGTAGAGAACGTCGTTTATCCGAATCAATTGGGACCGGGCACAGTTCGGATACGCGATTGTTCGGATAACCGAAAACCGCATGTGATCCATGCAGTATATGAAACCGGACACTATACGAATATTGAAAATCATCACAGACGGGAAACGTGCTTGAAGAAAAAGCAATATAGGTGCAAAATGTCGCAATTTTACCTTTATTGTGAAAAATAATCTCTTATTTTCGCTGTACCATTGTACACCTTCGTGTTTTCGCTGCAAGGTCTCTGATTCTCTTCAGCAGCTATAGTTTAGGTCAGCACTCTCATGGTTGTTCGTACCACTCCATAACTGTCTCTAACGCAGAAAAACGCGTCAACATTTGATGCACCCTCGCTACTTTCGTTGTTGTTGTCCTCGTCTTCATTCGTTTCATCTTCGACAGGGTCGGAATTTCTTGCACGGAAGTCACAATCTCGTCATCATTTAAAATCCATTGTCTTCTGCATCCAGGTTTCTACATCAACAAAACTCAACAAAAGAGCACGTATACACCCCTCACTTGGAAACAAACTGACCTAATATTCCACGCAGATGTCCAAATCACACAACTGAAATTTCCCATATATCCCTCACTTTGGGTTTACCCGTCACTTTTTGGCCTCACGCGAAACAACTATTGAACATTGCACTGTTCGAAAACGTATCCGGACTTTCTTTCAGATATTTGACGCTCCGGATAATAAACATTCGGATAAACGACGTTCTACTGTACTTCCCTGCACCATTGTCTATGGTAATTTTGAAGTTAATTTTCAAAAATAAAATAATGAAATAATTTTTATGAAGTTCTTTTTAAAGTAATGTAAAACTCACATATTTATTGATGTATACTGTATTTATTTGAGAATCTAAGCCGTATGTTTTTTTCAATGTTAATGTTCCTGAAAATCAGATGCGGCTTCGAATCGAAGGCGGAAAAATTCGTTGGATGAGGGAAACTGAACATGATACTGACGATTAGAATAGTTACAGTTTTATGTGTGCATTTAAAAGTTTTTAATACTGGTAAAATATTTTAATTATTCATTTCTTATTAGTTCTCATTAATTTTTTTAAAAAAATTCATAAATGTCGGATATTGGTAAACCATTTTACACGATTTTTTATATCCCCCCCCCCAACAAAAACGTGTTAAGAACTTGGAGTGCGGCTTAGAATGGAATAAATATGATAAATTTAATTAATATAATATCAGAATTCCAAAAAGTAAAATAAAAGATTCAAATTATTCAAAATTTAAAGACAGTTGTGAGACTTCCTTTCGTTTAAGGGTTTTTAAACTATTTCCTTTTTACTTCACTTCAGTTAGAAGCAGTGGTGTAACGGAGAATATTAAGTTCCCCTGCAAAGTCAAGTCTTGGGCCCCAAGACGGATCATACAAAAAATTGCAAAATATAGGCTTTAGGCCCCCTAGAAACCTGCCCCTCACCCCTTCAGAATACAGGGGTGTACGTTACGCCTCTGGTTCGAAGGATTTTGATATAAAAGTGAATTTCCATTACTTTTTGTACGTAGATTATTTCTTTAATCTTTTTATCATTCTTTCTAATCCAAACCAATATGTCAGGCATTTCAGGAAGTTAATAATAAAAAATATATATAATGGTAAAATAAAAATAAAAACGTTTACATAATGATAGCACCCGAGTATCATTTCATTTGAAGTACTGAATATATTTAAAATAGTACTGCACTTAATATTTTGTGTGGCATTGGCATAATCATATATTAATTTTTTAATTCCACAAGAGCTTTAGTAAATATTTCAAGCTGAGTACCATCGATCTATATATATTTTAGTGAAATTCTTCTAGTATTTTACTTTAAAAACAATTTTTTTAATCATTTGCTTAAAGAAACACTTCAAATTTCTTAAATAACTTTTGTGTGAATGCTTTAAGATTAAGGTTGTTTAAAGCCCACGAAACCTTACGAACCAACAAAGCATATAAGATAATGAATGAATAAGAATCAAAATACAAAGAATTCTTTTTCAAACGTAAAAACATGCTAGCTAAATAGATTCTTATCCACCGATACGTGACGGATATTGAATCACGAGAGAATGTGAACAAATGCGAAATGATTTTTACTACCAAGAATCCATTATGAAAGAGGTACTAACAAAGGAGATGAAAATTGAAAAAACTGAAAGAAAGCGAGATAGTAAAACTTGAGAACCAAGGTTTATTGCAGAAATTTCCTTTTTTTTAAACGCATGCGTGATATTTTTTTTTCCTAATAGAAGTAGCAAAATTATCACGCAAATCTCAATTTGGTGAATTCAGTCAGAAAACTCATTTATTGTATCATTTATTTATCACTTTACGAGAAAACCAAAAGTGGAAAGATGCCCTAGATCAAGAGTAAGGAACGTGCGGTCTTGTAAAAGAATTCAAGGTTTGAAAAAAAGTCCTTTACATTATGTGACATTGAAAATATTACACCAAGAAGGCGTGGGTTGAAAGTGAAGAAACCCTGTAAACAGAGAAATACAGCAAATAAAAATAAGTGGTGTTTGTTTTGAAAGGATACAGGTAATATAGAGTGAGAATGATGTCAGCTTGGTAGGTTTTAGGACCATCGCTGACGGCGGGGACGTCTTAAGACTTCTTGAGACCCTGGGCACCTACACAAAAGTAGCCTTCCCCCATGACCCTTAAAAGTAGACAGCATATAGCATACGTTGTCAAATACTCGTACAAACAATAACCCGAAACAAATAAATGTGCATGACTTACAGTCGCACAAACCTGCTCGATCTATTGCTGCCTTTTAACTAAATAAGTAATAATGGTGTATGGTGGTAAGCCTAGGATTATACAAGGACGACGGTCAACGCATGTAGCCAGTTGACATATTGTCTGAAATTCCCAGTTTTTTTCGGAGAATACAACCAGAAATAACATTTGATCATTGAAATTATTCTAATCATGGTATTCAAGAGTCAAAAATGTGACCCAGGCTTAGTTGGCCAATGCCTTAAGACGTTCCTGGCTGACGGTGATATACGAAGCAACACATCAGGAACAGAATCAATATGAATACGAATGGCGTCTTCAGGGACAGTTCTCAACTCCCTGTCAGCCATTTGCCGCTCTTCATTTTCCCAATGTGGCATGGGCGGCACAGCATGTAAGCGGCGTCCAATCACGCTCCAGACGCGTTCGATTAATAGGCAAACAGGGGTGAAGGGTGGATAAACTTCAAATTATGAATAAATTACAATAATTTATAAATTTTTCTCTTTCAATATGATTTTATTAGATAATAATGTATAATGCTATTAAATTATGCATATCCTGAAGTTCAATTGAAAAAGGCTTATCATTCGTGTTTTAAAATACACTTAGGATAAAATAATACTAATAATGCAAAATAAAAACAACAAATAAATAATTTATTGTTAAGACGCAAGCGATACGAAAAATATGAAAATAAATATCGTAGAATAATAATTACATTATTATTCATCGCAAAAGATCTGAAAAATAAGGAGAAAAAAGAATTACTTTTAAGTATTTAATTTTACCGAAACTATACATCGGTAATACACAAAAATAAAAAAGAATTACAACTTGATAAACTATATACACTTATAATTACGGTATTCATGATTTTGTATTTAATTGTTTTTCGAAAAAACTAACTAAAGGCTATGATTTGAAAACTTGCTAATCAATCAATACAATTGGTTCTTTGGATAAAACTTCTTGGCCTTTATGTGAAATCTGTAAATTTTTATTGCGAGGTGACAGTAACAAAGTAATTACATCGTGATATATTTATAATTAAAAAAATCCCACATTTTACATCACTTCGCATCTATTAATATCTTATTCTATTGATATTTTCACTGAAAATCGTTTAACACAAAATTGAATGACCTGAAGTATTTTTTCGTGTTAAAGGATATTGCGGAAAACGACAACAAAACATATATTCAACAAAATTAAGTTAATTAGAGTACATTTTATTTACAAAGAGCCTGGTTCAAACTTACTCCATTCAAACATTTGCGTAATTTACACTATTTTTTTTTAAAAAAAATATTGTTGATTATTTTGAGAGAGCAATTCCAAAATCTTTACATAGTTCAATTTTCGTCTTCTGTTTTTGATCAACAACCATAAGCTCCATCTTCCTTTTAAGCGAAATAGCAGTTTGCTTTCCTTCTGAGCTCTTTGACATTGTTCTCATAAAAAATTCTTCTAAAACAGAAAAAAAAATAATGGAAACCAAACTCACTGATTTTTACACACATTGCGAAAAACTCGTCATGGAACTCCCAAAGCAACTGAGGAGAGATTAAATGTTTTTTTGTGCGGAGTTTGTAAGGGTGGAGGGTGAAAGTAGCTTAAATAAACAAAATTGACTCGCGTCATAAGCTATCCCGAGGGTATTTCAAAGTCAAGTTATCTTCCTTTCTACGAAACATGTGAAGCCACATCTCTTTCATTTCACAACTTTTTTAAATCTTGTCTGAGCGGTCAGTGTTTTTTGTATTTTGTTCATTCACAGAAAGGGAAATCTTTTCGTGTTAAACGATTTTCGTTTCGTGTTAGGAGGAAAAAATGCATGAAAATACATGTAGTTTGTCGGGACCGTTGCATTATTTCATGTTAACCGATATTTCACCTGAAGCGTTTTTGAGTTGAATGTATTTTATATCATAATGTATCAACACAGTTATAGAGATGCATATAAATTCAATTTCGACTCCGTTGGGAATTTCTCAAAAACTTCCAAAATCTACTGATTTTGCAATTTTTAGCATTTATAAATAAAAGTACATTTTAGTGTATTTTTAAATGGAATTATCTTAAACAGGTCAGTCATGTGATCCCCCCCCTCCCCTTACTATATTCTACATAGATTTCGAATGACTAACGCAGTGAAGAAATATCACAACGAAATTATAAAAAGAACTTTTTAAAATTCACAATAAACATTTTAGGCTAAAATAAATTAAAATAATATTTTAGAATTAAAGGTCTTTGAAATGAATGGAATCATTATAAAATCCACATTTTTAGTAATATATTCGATTTTCTGGTTAAGTTTTGTGCAGTCTTGATCATTATATTGATTAGCAATTTAAGCATTTTTAAAAAAAAGAGTACATACTTTCGCTTACAAATTGAGATAATAATAGACTCAGAGTTAGTTCTCTTTGGACCGCCTAATTTAAACATAACTCTTTTCTGCTTAGGACCTCTGCTTTTTTGGGAATCGTATCTTTTTAAAGACTGATTTTTCTCTCTCAACGTTGGTTTATATTTGCTAGCTTATATTTAAAAGCAGGAAAGCAATTTTTAAACATTCTACGTAGTTACTGCAAATCTTTTTTTAAGGCGCAAATAAAATGTGTGAACAAAATGTATTTTTCTGCAAATAACTTTACACATTAAATTGCCCTACAAATTTCATCAATCTCATAGCATTAAATGTTTTCGAAGTATTAAATTTAACCCAATAGTTCCCGTCTGTGAAGGGCAAAAGCAGAAAGTAAAAATCCTTTTTCAACGAATGTGTATTATTTTTCAGTTTAACTGTAGTCAGACTTATGTCGCGTCGAACTTAAAATTGGCATCTAGCATGCAATGCTATCCAAGACAACGAGTCTTTCTGACTAGACTTAAAATTCGAATTTTAACAGTTACAGCAACTAAAACAGTAGATTGACGTACAGTTTTATTTTTATCGTATTTGATTGGTAACATTTGTCTTTTACAGCTAAGAAAACAGAATTATATTTGCGAAAAAGCTACCTATTCAATGCAAAATTTAAAGAAACGGAACTATGTTTCTCAGATATAAAACGAAAATATTTAGATGCCGATAAAAAAAAAAACTTAGTTCATCAGATTTTTTTGCTTTTTCTACTATTGACACAACGGCCCTGGGTGGGTCAAGGCCTACTCAAGAACCCTCTTCCATTCCGATCTCCACTTAATAACAGTTCTCCAATTGGTCACTCTGAAAACATTAAAATCGTCCGCCACACAATCAGCCCATTTCAGTTTGGATCTACCTTAGTTCTAGTTTCAATAGGTTTGTAATTAAAAATTCTGAACGTCAAGGATGAGGGGTCCACACAGCCCTCGAAGCACTTGTCGAACATAAATAAAATCTAATTTTTAGCTAACACTGCAAAATTATTGTCAAATCTGTTGAAATCCGAGCCCTTCCGTTGGTGTGGTGTGGTAGTTTGAAGGAGAAAGGGGGCGGGGCGCCAGCTCAAATGTCGTCCTCGTCACTTGACCTTGGTTCAAAATCACGAGGTCCGTCGCCAATAGCTCTTGCGTTGCTTTATAGTGCGACATTAATGTTTCTCTCACTTTCTCCGAAATAAATAGAAAATTAATTAGAAATAAATGTAAATATTTTTCATTTTTTTATAACAAAATGTGAATATTATTTTTTAATAAGATTTCGAATAAAAATATATTAAATTTATATCCAATAATTGTCGTTCAAAATAAAGGAGAAAGCATGTGCGTAAATTTATAAATGACTAATATTCACAAACACGATTTATCAAATTACAGTTTTAATTAAAAAAATTCTGAAAAAATTTCTTTCAATAATTTATTTTTAAATATAATTTCCCCAATTTTCAAATTAATCACTTTTGCAATTTTATTATTAGTACTCGTAAATGGAACTCGTACATTTATCATTCTACTGAAAATTACAATGTGTTTTAATTTTTGCAATGTTGGCTCAAAAACTTTGATATTTATATTTTTCACAGAACTAATAATTTTTTAAAAATTTTTTCCAAAGTAGTCAACTTAATCTGATGTTCAATAAATACTTAAAATTAGATATGTCCCTCAGAGTTTCTGTTTTAAATATCAATACGAATTTTCATACCCTTATGCTCGCAAATAAGTCAACTCCTTGCGACTGAAAATTAGAAAGTTATTAATTAATCAAATTATTTATTAAATAATTCTTTACATTTTATTTTCTAAGGAATTCAACAGAAAATCTAATCTTTTAAAGAAATTTTGAACTGGAAATAAATGACAAATTTTGTTGAGTTGAATTTTAATATGTGAAAGCTCAACAAAGGAGTCTGCCATTTTTCAATTTTCCAAGCACGCTTTTATTCAATACAAGTTTAAATTTGTTTATAAATAACATTTTGTAGTAGTACACCCCTTTAACATTTTATTCTAAATTTAAAATCATTTATATAGAATATAACAGCAAAACTGAATTTCATACCATTATATAATAAAATTCGTATAAGAAAATAATCAGAAGAAATTAAATAAAAAAACTTAACAACAAATATAAAAAATTTGTAATTATGAAATAATATTCTACATATTATCTTGTACATAAATTAATTTCAAGGAAATATTTTTCTCATCTTACTTATTTTCCGAAAACACACTTATAGAAAGTAAATTATTTTTTAGTCTCTAATAGTTAACTTGAAATTATTCTAAAAATATTTTAGAATTCTTCAAGAAAACATAAATACAGAGTTCCAAATGTTTCTTTAAATATCAAATTTTACGCGCGATGTATTATTTTACGTTTTGAACAACAGATGGCAGCAGTAAAATTCCCACGCATTTCCCCTGTAAAAGGAATGTATAATTACTACAGTGCTGACACCTAGCATTGTGAGCATCAATTGTCATTCAAATCGAGGTTATCAATTGTTATTTCATTCGAATAAAGATATGAAAATAAACATTAAGAGTTGAAAATTATAGGATATATTTAACTTCTCCAGAAAACAATTTTTAGAATGTAAAGATGCCCCAAAATAATAAATATATAAAAATTAGCATACAATAGCTATTTTTTAAAAAATAATTTTCTTTTTGTATTGAAAAATTAGCTTTTTTTTCTGACAAATAAATAATTAACACAGATTTCGTATGGAACACCTTCTTGAAATTCCTCAAGGACG
This sequence comes from Trichonephila clavata, assembly GCA_019973975.1. Taxonomy (NCBI): domain Eukaryota; kingdom Metazoa; phylum Arthropoda; class Arachnida; order Araneae; family Nephilidae; genus Trichonephila; species Trichonephila clavata. Next base: position 13,637 of record BMAO01013291.1, on the reverse strand, counting down.
TTAATATCATATTTTACAAAATAGGTGTAAATTTGTTGGAATTCGTATAAAAATTCACGGTCATTCCATAAACAATAAAGAATGCATCTGTCTGGAACCATATTTCCAGAAAGCATGGCATTCTTCCTAGGAGTTGTTGCGCATATATTTTTCAAACGAACACGCCTTAAAATGACTTTTATGGACAAATGCATTCATTTTTCTGAATAAATATGTATGAACAGACTCTGAAAAAGAATTAAAAAACAAAATAGATCCCATCGCAACGCGTCCTTCGTGAATGGGCGGCCCTGCAGTGTAGGTGTTCTTTTTGCATAATCTCCATTCTGTTCGACGGCGGCTATTTCAATGTCAAGGAGACTGGAACCTGGCGGGGTTGCTATAAGAAAATTCATTATCGCCAAACGGCGTCGCCAAGGCCCATTGTCTTCATTCTAATGAAGTGGGCGGGGCGATAATGACCCAATATAATAAAGAGGTTTCCTGTTCCGTGGTTATAAGTTAATAGGTGGGAAGAATTGACGGTTTGTGTTTTTCGACATTGCACATTGTTGATTGTACGACACGATAATTATGTCATAAACGTGGATACTAGAAAAAACAAAACGATAAAAAGAATTACAATACGCATTATTTGAATAAAGGAGAAAAGGATCTTAAACACATTAACAAAACAGTTTTTATTACAAATTAAGCTAATTTTAGGATGTAACAACAACAAATTCTTATCTAGTTACTCCTCGTTTCTTTTTTTAAAATTTATGATTAAATTATGTAATGATTTTACCCAGAGAAAGAGTGAAATAATTTTTTCCCCTGCATTCTATGCTAGCATAAAGCAAAAAAAAAAAATGTCTTTTAAAATTTTTTTTTTTTTTTTGGCAAAAAATATTTGTTTAAATTGATGAATAAACTAACAATGCAAGATAAAGTAGCCATAATTTTTCCTTTCTTGGAATTTACTAGGAAACTCTGCGAGAACTTTTTTTTATATATCAACTTCACTTTCTTTGATTAGCGCAAAAAACTTAGAAATCATTACTTATTACCTTCTCTGTCCCATAACAGTATCAAGTGAATATTTAAACGGAACTTACAGGCAAATGCAGCTGTAAGTTATGTTATAGCTCAAAATTGCAAAGCCCTAAAACAAAATCAATATTTCATGACATCTGTCATTTGTTCCGACACATGCTTTAATTTTTAGGTTAACCTAATGTTTATGTATTATAACTATTTTTCTAATTTCATCCGCAGATCAAAAGTAAGTGTTTTATTTCGGCTACATCTGTTATAAAAGTAAAATGGAAAGAGAGAGAGAGAGAGAGAGAAAGAATTTTCAAGCGAAGATCTCAACTCAATCACTACAACATCCAGTCTAGTCCAATAATATTGATGAATTCACAAAAGTAGTAAACATAGCTTTTGATAATATTTCTCCCGGAATATTGGAAAATAGGTTTCTCTCATTTCACTAAGTTATGCCGGAAGCAATTAAAAATAATGGCTCCAATAATTTTAAGGTTGCGTATACAGGAAAAGTAAAGCTTCGCAGTCAAGGGAGCCAACTACAAGTTTATAATACAGCAATTAAATTAACGAAAATTCCAAAAACTTTCTGAACACTCAGAATAACAGTTAGGAGTAATATTTTTAATTTCTCGTTTAATTTAGTTTAGTTTTTTGATTACGTTAAATTCATCAACTGCTACTTTTATTATAGGACAGAGGAAGTATTACATCGTTAATTATTAGTTTCTAATTACGTTTAATAAAATTATGTATGCAAGTAGTTCTATCTCAATAAGCAATATAATAGATTTAATTACTGAATATTGTACTTAGTTGGGACTTGACATTAGAACTGGTTAGTTGATTATTGATTTAATAAAGAATAGAATAATTATATAACTGTTAGTCTTATATGAAGAAATTTATCCTTTCTTGAGACTTCTACTTAAAATTGTTTTGTATTTTGAAATCATCGATTAATATGAAAAAAAATAAAATTAATGTAACTATTTTTTTATATAAAAACGCTCGTAAAGTTAAAAAAAAATTAATTGGGCATCAACTATAATGCTATTAAACAAAATAAAATATGCACCCTTTCGCAAACAGAAATTCAAATTTTCTTTTATTAGAAAATAAAGTTTTCAATTTAAATTTCGTAATATAGCGATGAATTAATAAAAAAAATTTTTTTGTGGTCTTACCAAAAAAATACAGAAATATGCTATAGTTTTCTGATAATTAACAAAAAATATTAAATGGGAAATTATTTTAAAAAACAACAACTCGAGAACGCTGTTTAAAAGGAATCCAACCTTTTTTTAATTAAAAAAATTAGAAAAAAATAAATTTAGAAATTACTATTTTATTAGAAACCAGGTATCAGAATTTTTCAGGTTGACTTAATAAACTCTAACTCTTTATAATAAAAGGTGAAAAATAAAATTCTACAAATAAAATTTTCATTTACATATTCATTAATATTTATTTATTACATTTATTTATTTTTATCAATCAGAATATTTTTTGTGACATTTTTAATAGAAAAATGTCACAAAAAATACTCTGTACTCTCTCTCTATACTAAAGAAGATTCCTCATTTTTACTACATATTCATTGAATTGATAATGAAACATAATTAGACTTCTCTCACAGAACACATTTAAATGTTTTTAACAAAATTAACACGAATCACTAGTATATCTTAAAAGTTTCTTAAAGGATAAAATAATCCACAATGAAATAATTAACACATTGAAGACTGAGTTTTTTGGATGAAAGAACTTGATGTTGACAAAATGTTACTAGCTTATCAAAATGTCGAAAACCTGTGTCCAACAATTAGAACCAGACATGAAAACTTGATGAAGGGCATTGGCCAAGTTGCTCGAACTTGAAATACAGGACCAAAGTTAGTAAGCTTAACACGAATTAAAAAGAAGTTCGCTAGACTAAAAAGATTTAAGTTTCAGTATTTAAATACTGTGAAAGACTTTTAATTCTATACTCAACAGAAATAATTATATTCGGAAAATGTTTTAATGTGTTTTATGATGCAAAAGAATTTTTATTTATATATTTTTATAAAAACACATCATAATTGTGTCTTGTTTGCTTAGTTTTTTTCTATCAATGCTTATTGTTTTAGTTACGATATTCCAAAATCTTAAGAATGAATCAGTATCGGATATACAAAAAATACATTGTATCATAACAAAAATCTACTATAAGAGAGATCATTAAATGTTGGAATCCACGAAAACTCCATTTCGTTACCGAAACAAATTTATTTTCCCAACTGTAATTAAGCTGAAATTACTCTTTTTTTTTTTGTTCAAAAAAGAACTGAAGCAAATTGTTACCTCCAAACAGAATTTGTTACTTAAAATTAAAAATTTCATTGACATGGATCATAAATTTCCACATAGTGTTGACTTATACCGTCACTTTTTTTTTTACAAACACTTTTTAGCCATTAACTAGTTTTCTTAATTATACTAAATAAAACATTCAAGTTAAACAATTTGCCTCCAAATTCATTATAATTTTTAAAAAGAATAAAAAAAACAATCAATTTGGAACTACACAAACTTCTTGATAATTATTTTTACTATAAAAAGCAAACAACACACAATTGTTTAACAGGTCCCGCTGAAAGTTATTAATAAAAAAAAAATCTCTCTATAAATACGATCACGACTTAATACACGTATTAGTCAGCTCATGTAATTGGCAAAGAAAATGAACGTTCAATTTTTCTCACGAAATACTTTCTTCAAACACGAGTGCATAGCTATCATGCAACGAGCTCTCTCAGAAAGTCATTATTAATAGCTCAGACTAATCTATTTTTCGCTCGTCTCATTTGAAGTGATCATAAGCTAAAACATGGGGTGAAAATAAAATGGCACCGACTTAACAAATTACCTAATTAGGTTCTTCCGACTAGGAAGGCAAATTGAAATGGAGCCAAACCAAACCGGTTTATTTCAAATGCTGCCCATTTAGCATCATGGTGCCACTGAATAATTATGCAATATATAATTGACTGAGTTAATTGCACAGTTTGGCACCAGTAAAGCAAGAGTAGGTGAAAGAGTGAATTGCTTTCCGATGTTTGTAATTACAACAAGGATTGTATGATTTACGTTTTGTGAAATTGTAAACTGTTATTTGTCGGTATAAAAATGGCATGTTTTGGTAATTTATAATAAATAAACTAATATAAATTGGTCTATGTATTATGCACATAATGTTATGTACATATGATACAAATATTAAAAAAAATAGTATTTCATTTCTATCAAATTTGGTTAAAATAAAGATACTTGTATATTTACCTAAAATTAATGAAAAATAAAAGGGCGAGAAAAGTAAAAATAAGGGAACGCTTATTGCTCAATGTCTACAAAATGAAAAAGAACATACTTTTTTAAACTAGAAAATCAGCCTAAGTTTTTTTTTTTTGCACCAGTTTTTCCCCCTCGTGCACCACCATTTACTAATTCTCGTTTTATTTCAAGGCTCCTCTTTTCATTTGGATCATTTTCTTCAATCATTTCATATCATTTCAAGTTGCATCGAATAATTCATCAAGATTATTCAATATAAAGCTCTTTTTTATTTGCACATTTTCTTCAACTTCATAAGATCGTTCTTCTATGCTCATGAAAAGAGTCATCATCAAGGGTCTGAGGGATTGTTTAATACAGAGGTTTCCAAACTATTTTGTTTCATAGACCCCTTGCCGTGTTTTTCGGTTTGAGGTAGACCCCTACTTACCTAATAATGAAATTTTGCAAATTTATCGCCTTAAATGTCTTTTTGACAGCTGGTATAGAGCTATACTTACTTTAAAATATTTAAATTTCTAACTGCAGTGGAGTATAGTGTTTAAAACCTAAGACACACATGTTAATTAATTAAGTAAAAATTTAATTAATACTTAAAACTGTTAAATAAAGTAACTGAGTAACAAACAAATGCTTTTAATAAGAGATGAATCTGGTGCTTCTAAAATTGCTGATATCGTTTCTAAATTCTACTTTAAGATCTTCTTAGTGCCTATTTCGATCAGTTCCTCTTGTAATATGACATTTGTTCTTCTCTCAATAGGACCATATTAATTAATTGCCTATTATAGTATTACCATATATGTAATCAAAACATTCTCAAACCTAGTTTCAAAGTCCGAATAAAGGACATTTAAATGTTGAACGTAGGTTAAAACGTCCTTTTCCTGGCAGATTGTCTGTGTATGACAAATTGAGATACTAGAAAAATTCGGGACGTCCAATATTATACTCTCCTTAGCTTAATTATTGCAAGAAATGCCGAAATGATGGTCTTTGTAACTGCAAATTAACTTCATTAAATTTAGTAAATAAATCTGTTAAAAATAGGTAAATCTGGTTTCCACTTGATTGAATTTTCTTTTAAAATTTAAGGTCATGATCTGGTTTAGTAAGAGTCACTATTGAAGACCCCCATTTACACTTCATGGACCCCCAAATTATTTTTCGCTCACATGGACCCCCTGCCTGTTGTCATAGACCCCTGGGGTCTATATAGACCACTTTAGGAATCACTGGTTTAATACATTCCATGACATTGATAGTATCCTCCGCGTCGAAGCTTAAATTTATGTCCAAGTTTCACAACGTCTGCTTAAAGTCCATTTCAAGACCAAAGCGGCAAAAATTATTAACGAATTGGATGGCAACAATAACCGATGCGCACACGATGGAGCTGTCATACAGACTGAAGGAAAGTTATCTCTGTGGACTGTAATTTGCTAAAAGTTTCCTCTTTCTGCTACCGAGTTTCAACATCGCGCATGATCTTCACCAATCAGCCCACACAGTTACTTTTGCGGTATTTTTGTAGTGGGAATAATTTGATTCACAAAATCTTCCCAAACCGCATGATAGTGAATTTATCAACGCTGATCAAAATTTATTATTCAAATTACAAACATACTATAGAGGGGTCAGGGCCAAGTGAAGTCACACTAATTCCTGGTGGACTTCAGCTCTGGCAATCAATCCTGTACATCAGCTATTCTTAAGCTTTTGATCGCCATGCCCCCCTCCTCCTCTTTTATCTATCAGCGTGACATAGCGGACCCCCAAGATTTTGAACACACATTCCTCCCCGACTTATAATGTTCTTGATCAAATACATATTCTAGTAAAGGACAATACAGTGGTCTAGTCCAGTATGGAACATCTTTCAATTTTTCCACGCGGCCTTACAGTCTGTAAAAGAGAAAAATCTCAACGTTACATGAGAGACTCGGCGAATCCCCTAGAAAGGCGTTGCGGAGATTCAATCAACTATATAACCTATGCGAGCGCGCCAAATGATATAGAAGATATAGAGCTCCATGTATGTATAATTTATTATGATGCAAAGTAGGGGCTCGATCTGATCTAAATAATAGTCTGTGTAACTTTATTGTATTAATCGATAATACATAATGTGTGTGTCCATGATCCCTTTCTTTAACTTCTTTTTGATAGATAAGATCTTTAACGATTCTCATAAAAAATAGAATGATTGATTATTAAAGTAGATATGAAATTGAGGCATTCAAAGGAATATATAACAGATTTATATCTATCAGGAGAAAAGGAAATCTTCAAAAAACTATTTTTAACGTGACTTGCATAACAACAATTGTAGTAACACATATATCTAAATGATAGAATTTATCAATATTTGTATTTAAAATATGAACTAATATGTGCATATGAGAGAGAGAAACGATTGAGTATGGTTTCCCATAAAATATTAACTGAAGCAAATTAGATTTGGATAAAATACAAATAAAAACAAACAAAGCAGTAATTTTTCTGATGTATGAAAAATGCATTTATTTTAAGAACCTTATGAATGAGTAATTTAACAAGAAAAAATTGTACTGTATTTAAAATGATACATGTTGCTAATTGTTGGTGGCTTACTTTAAAAAAATACAAATTATTTACAATGTTATATAATTTAAGTAACAATGAAGTAAAAAATTAATGCACATGCCGTTTACATCTGAAAATCTTTTTCTTGAGGTTTATTTCCCATGTTGTCAATTAGGTTATTCTAAATATATAATACACAAAAGGTAGATAAATATCTTAAATATCAAGATCTTTCAAAATTTTCGATATTATTTCTTTTATTAGCTGATAGATTTATACATTTCAACGTATCTCAAACACACAGTTATAAAAAAAAAATAATAAAATTCAGTGCATCAAAAAGAAAAACATCACTTCAAACAAACGCTGCTGTTTAACGACTGGAGCAATAAAGAGGTTGCACATTACAAGGCAAAGAAAAAATTAATGAGTTGAATACTGGAAGCGATTTTATAACATAATCCAAAAAGTTTCGAAAAATATTGCTGGAAAATTAAGCCCTTAAATGAAAAAAGAAAAGAAATCCGTTCATGTTAAGGTACTCGACTATCCTAAAATTGTGAATTTTGCCCAAAAAAATGACACAATTTTTTAAATGATTTTATTTTATAGGCCATTTTATTAGCTTTATAAAAATATTTTTTTGTGTATGTTCTGTATAATAGTAGAAGTGTTTTAACCTTCAGATTTATCAATCACTGTTTTATTAGAAAATTTACACTCCCTTATGTGAATACAATAACTGTTTTTAAGCAATTTCATATAATAACTAAGATACAGTGCTCAAGTTTTTGTAAAAATTAAAATCTCTCTTATCTGAAGATCATTTCAAAAATGAATAACATAGCAACACATCAGAATTGAAAATTTGTTTATAAACTTTTAGTACAGAATGGGCCACGTTTATGTTATTTTTTGTAAATTTGTACCCATTTTTTCCCATTTTAAGAAGAGAAAAGGAAATTATTATTACTAACTTAAGCTTATTTTTCTTAAAATGTACTAAGCAAATCTAAAAACAACAAAACAAAATTTCCTATCTCCATTTTTTTAAAAAAAAGTTGTCACAAGTAGTCGGATACCTTAAGATATACCTACTTCGTACCCCAAAGTACTTGTAGACGAAATTATTGTTGAATCTACTTGCTTATGTACTTATTTTATTTACTTTTTGTAGCTTTTTTCATCATGGTTGAATTTGAAGACAAAACCGAATCTTGAATCACGTATGATAGCATTTTCTTTGAAATACATTGATACCGGATCTCCTGTTAAGATAGCCCGGCACAATTTGTCTAGCAGAAAATACTCCATTAAAATAATCTACGCAATATATCATCTGATTCAATGCGTTTCAATTGTACTTCTTTATCACGAAATTTTATTTTTTATAATTTTAATCCTAAATACACAATTAGGTACCTTTTTAAAAATATATTTTCGAATTGTACAATGAGGAACGCAATTTTTTTAAAAACAAAACTGCAATCTTCAATGAATTAGAATACGAATTAATTTACATCAATTAATAAACATTTATTGTACCAAAATGCTCAATATCGTACGCTTCCTTATTGGTACAGTCATACTAAATACTATCATAGAATTACAAATGACTTTAATTAGGCCATTAGATCACGAAGAGGTAAAAAGACGTTACAATTTCGAATAATGTGTATGCATAATAACCTGTTGCGGATACAAGCATGCGTGGAAGGAATAAAGAAGGCTATTAATATTCTACGTGGGTTGAAAATTGGGTCCAGCATACTTAAGAACCCCCCACGTAAAACCGACCACTGTTATGTTTTTAAATGATCGTGGTTCAAATGTTATGTATAAAAAAAACTTCTGGTATATATATAAACAAATAAACTTCCTTGATCGTGGTGGGTACGTGTGTTTTTTATTGCAGACGATTTTTAGTTTTTTTAAATCGGTGTGCGTCGGTCATTATTTTTTTGAAGAAGGCGTACTGACGAAGGCGTATTTCTAAGAATGTAATTCGAATACACAGCCATTGACATTGGAAATTTTAACTTCCGCTCACGTCATGATAAAGAGATATTTTGAAATGAGTTCAAAAATGTTTGGTGTTGTGAGCAATGGGGAAAAAAAAGGAAGGAAATTGCGGTAACTATGCAAAGAATAGTAGATAATAATTTCTTTTTTCAATTCTTTTTTGAAAACACATGTGTACGAATAGATAGATGTGATATTATTCCAAGGTTACAAAACATTACGATCAACGGATATTTTGAATTTATTTAAATTTGTTCTAAAGTTTCCATAAGATAACGTGGAGTATATTTTCCTTGTCTCAATTTATACAATAAATGGGAAATTTTATTTGTTTGACATAGCTTTTTTTAAAGTAGAATTACTTAAAGCAGAGGGGTTTTTTTGAAGGAAAATGAGTACAATTGAAAATTTTGTTCCTCTTCATAGGTCATGATCTCAAAAACTGAATTATTTTAAAATACTTAAGCAATAAAAGCTCGTATTTCATACAAATGGAAAATATTTCATTAGAAAACGAGCATATTTTTTGTTACACCAATTATGAAATCCAATATTTTGAAATGAAACTCTAGAACTTATGTTATATAAATTTCAAAAGGGTTCGCACTTCTCAAAAAGTTGGGAATAATATTTTCAAAACAATTTTTAAATGAATGAAAAATACATGCAGAAACAAAAAATTTCCATATCATCACAGTTCATTAAATATCACCTTGAAACATTCATATAAAATTTCTTATACGTTTTGACGTTTCTGATTATTATATTCACGTTTTATAATTGTTGGCATTAAATAATTTTTTTATGTCACGTTTTAAAGTCTTAAAGATGCAAACTCCCTTGATGAGCGGTAACATTTTCAGGTATGCATTTTTTGTAATAACATAGCCTTGGAGAAACACGCATGCTTCTGTAACCAGGCTAGTAAAATTATGGACATATAACCGATAGATGATAACTGGAGAACGAGGTTATTGGGGTTAAAAATTCTTATAGATGTCAAGAGTGCGGTTCCAAGTCACAAAACTGGAGCTTAAAATTATGAGGATCACCGTCAATAAATTTCGTATTGCTTCTAATGATGAACCAATCTTTACAGCAACACAATGGGCTATTAGAGGAAGATCTTGTAATTACTAACTAGAATGAGATGATCGACAAACACACCAAAGTTAATAATTTACTCAAAAAACTTCCAAACCTTGTCGAGAGTATATTTTTAGATCCTGCTCTTAGTTTGAAATGCCAGCAAATTCTGCAATTCCACAAAACGATTCACAGTGGAATCAGACCAGAGGCATATATACACCCCCGAAAACCTCGCATCGCGGAAGGGGGAGGCACCAAGATTCTAGGGAGCTCAAAGCCCGATGTTATAATTTTGCAATCTCTTGGGACCAAAACCTGACTTTTGTAGGTGGGGCCTAATACTCTCCCTTATGCCACTGACCAAGACGATGGTTTAGATCCTCATTAGTCTAAACGCCTCGATTTTAATCATGAGTTTCAGACAGCAAAGTTTTCTATATATATATATATATAACATTTTCTTTTTTAAAATTCCCACCATTCAAATGGAATTATTATCAATAATAATTTTTTTCTTGTTTTATTAAAATAATGAAAGAATCATCGTCAACTATTATTATAAAAAAAACTTCATACATATTTAATTAACTGAAGAATTTTTCAATTCCATTTTAAAGTCGTAATTGGAATAATAACGCTTAATAATATATCAAATCAATGAACAATAAACGACAAAAATAACGAAACATTTTCTTATTCGAAGAAACAGTTCCAAAATAATTGAATCGCCTACTTTAAATTCCATTTCCAAAAATAAAGACAAGGAAAGAAGGAACAAAACAAAGTAATAGAATCCAAACAATATCTTTTACTCGGAACGTAAGAAAGCCACTTCCAGCCACCGCTGTATCATTTACAATAATCTAATCCTCACAATCACTAAGTGCAATTTCCATTGTCATTTCATTTGTATTTTTTATGAACACGTCTGGACCTTTCCTTTTTAAATCCAAGTTCCTTTTGTGATATTAAGAAAAACGGGAACTGCGGTTGACAGCTTACGCGGCCATTTTTTTTAGTTGTCCATGATTCGATCAAAACAGTTGGCCCATGACACCGCCTGTGCAGTAACGGAACGGTCATCAGTTACGTTAAATTATACTTGAAGGACTTAACTGAGAGTCATGGGAACATGGCGAGACAATGCCACTAAAAGAATAAAGAAACACACAAAAAAGGTTATTTTATCCCTTGGAGAGTGTTATTTTTTTTAGATAAAAGAACAATCTTTTTTGTAACGCGACCACCCATATTCGCCAAATATTTACGCTAATGATCAGTTTCTAAGAAATCAAACTTTTTTTTGAATAACATTTTTTTTATTGAGAAGCATGAACTTCTATTATTATTATTATTTAACTAGCCGTTACCCGTCCGCTTTGCTGGGTATTTCATGATATAAGACTATTTACTGTGACATCTTAATCCTGATAAATAATATCTTAATCCTAGCATTAAACTTTCGATCGTAATAAAATTGTATCTTGATTTAAAAAGGGCAGGACTTGAATTTCTAAAAGGGAAGTATAATTAGTTTATAAGCCCCTGTAACCCCTCTCGAAGTCAATTTCCGCGAATCTCGTTTTTAGCGGACTCAGCAAAATAAATATGTTTGACCAGTTTCAAATTTGTCGATCCAATACTTCAAAAACGGGAATTTTTGTCTTTTCAGCCCCTTAACCTCTACGATAGGAGTCGATTTTTTCAACTTGTTCTAAGCAAATCAATAACTCAAACAAAAGAAACACGCTGCCAAATTTCAAGTGTGTAGGCCTAAATAGTTCAAAATTGGCAGTGGCGTAACGTACACCCCCGCATTGACGGGGGGGGGTGTTCTAGGGGCCCCAAAGTCTGACTGATGCCAAGTACGTATTTGGGCTTGGAGCCCAAAACCTGATTTTGCAGGGGGGAGGGGCTAGTATTCTTCGATGATAACAGTGCCACTGAAAACTGGGAAATTTAATCTATGACACTCTCCTAACCCTCGCACTCCCCTTGGGGATCGATTTATGCAAAATTCATTCGTAGCGGATCTCTACTCAAACAAAAGAAGCATGCCTGCCAATCTCAAGTCTGTAAGACAATCAGTTCTGGAAAATCTCGTGATGAGCGAGTGAATGAGTTGCTTTTCTTATATATACAACCAGATGTTTAACATTTGCATATTTTTATTATACAATTGATCATTTTTAAATGTTGTTCTAAATGGAATACGAAGTAAAATTATTCTAAAAGGAAATACAATATTTCTTTCCCATTTTAATTTGATTACGTTGTACTTAAGTTATACTATCGGATATTAACAGGAATGGAATTATGAGTTTTGGACAAAATTGGAGGTTAATCACAAATGAACAGTTAATAAATACACTATTTGGCCAAAAGTATCCGGACACCCTTAAAAAGTGGTTCTGGCGAGTGACGCAATTTGATACGTAATTGAAAGCTATGAAAGTGTTGGTAGTGGTTTGTCAGATTGTATTTATGCGTTTGTGAGGCAATGAGTAAGTCAAAGGAGCTTAGTGAGTTTGATCGTGGCAGTATAGTGGGATGCCACCTTTGTGGGAAATCAGTTCGTGAGATTGCGGACATTCGACAGAAGCCTAAATCCGCTGTGAGTGATGTAATTGTGAAGTGGAAACGTCGAGGCAGTGAAACGGCAAAAAAAACACGAACCAGTAGGCCGAAAATACTTGGTGAACGCAGCCGCAAAACTCTGAAAAGGGTAGTGAAACAAAATCGCAAGTCCTCGTTGGTGGAAATTTCTCAGGAGTTCCAAAGTTCATCAGGAATTAGTGTTAGCAGCAGGACTGGCCGTCGAGAGTTAAAAAACTTGAGATTCCATAGTCGTGCAGCCGCTCACAAGCCAAACATCACTCCACAGAATGCGAAGCATGATTGCAATGGTGTAGAGCTCACCGTACATTGGACTGTGGACATGTGAAAACTGTTCTTTGGAGTGATGAATCTCGCTTTATAGTCTGGCAAGTCGGATGGACGCGTCTGGGTTTGGCGGATGCCCGGCGAAACGTTTCTTTAGTGACTGCATTGTGCCGACTGTTAAGTTTGGTGGTGGAGCATAATGGTGTGGGGGTGTTTCTCGTGGTTTGGCCTGGGTCCGTTAGTTCCTGTGATTGGAAACATGAACTCTGAGATGTGGACATTCTGGACAATGCTGCACTCCCAACTCTAGGGCAATATTTCGGGGAAGGCCCATTTCTCTTCCAGCAGGATAACTGCTCCATTCACACATCGAGGCTTGCACAGACGTGGTTTGACGAAAATGGGTGTTCAAAAACTGGACTGGCCTTCTCAGAGCCCGATCTAAATCCCATAGAACACCCTTTGGGACGAATTAGAGCGCAGATTTACGTGCAGCTAGCCAAATCGACCATCCTCATCTGCAAGCACTCACTTCAGCTGTGATGGACGCCTGGAAGGCAATTCTTATGGTCACCTATCAAAAATTGGTGGAAAGTCTTCCTAAACGTGTGCAGGCTGTCATCCATGCAAAAGGGGACCAACATCATATTAATATGTGCCTCAGGACGCTCTAAGTCCATACACTGGTGTCCGGATACTTTTGGCCAGATAGT
>BMAO01013290.1:0-24149 GCA_019973975.1 Trichonephila clavata | reverse complement strand
ATAATCTTGAGCCTTCCAAAACTTTGCGTGATAATTAATTTTTATTTTACCTGCCTAACAGGAACTATAGCCACGACGTTAACTCTAAAAAATTATAAGGTTACAGTTTCTAAATCAGGATGATGCAATCTTGCATAACTACGAATTGGATCTATCATAGAAACCTTTTCTGGAAATCATATGTTTTTAATAGCTTCCTGTTGGCCCTGACTATAAATATACAAGATCTCGGGAGCGAAAAAAGAATGCTTTTAGACTTTCTTACGTGTTTGGTGTGATTATCCGCCCCTTTGTGTGTGTGTGTCGTCGTCTTTAACTGTGTGTAAAATAAGGTGTGGTTTTAGCCTACCAAACTTTCCCATTCTTACTCCGATTGCAACAATCTAGGGAGAAAAAGATCACTTTCAAAAAATCCCTTAAATCAAGTTCATAATTCTACAATGTGGTATGGTTTATGTATATTGTGAAATATATAGTTTAGTTTAATCTAGCAAGTTAAACCGAAGGTCACGAAGCTTAAAGTAGCTTAGAAAATAACATTTATAGCAATTGTTACTCGTAAGAGCAATACAAAACTTAACTGAATAATACTGAATACTACTGGAGAAAATAACGCTGCTCAATCACAATTTTAAGGTTTGGAAGTGCTTTTAGATAGAGTTGTAGGGTCTGTGAGACCGTGCACAGATTAAGTTAAAATTAAATATGCTCCAATCCCAAAATCTTCACCTTAATTTAGCAATAGGTGAATAGAAAGCGAACCATTATTTCAAAGGTTAATTGAAGGCCATCCATGAAACGCATGAAAAGTTTTTATGAAGAGATAAATCTTAAACTCAGGCAGTAATAAAATAAATGTGTATATATGATAAATAAACTTTATTTGCATCTACATAAACATTTTATTCATTCATCTCAAAGCCCTGCGTAAAAACAATGAGTTCATACGCTCAAATTCTGTTTCACGAGATACATTGTGTCTTTCTTCAAGCCAGGCGTCGACAACTATTGCTGAGGATATCATATCTGAAATTATTACAACAAATTTGACCTGCAGGAGGCGTGCAAGATCTAGCAGATATTCCTTCCGAGAACTGCTTTTTTATTCTTGGAATATCAGTGTTGGATAACTGATGCTGAAATTGCTGAGCAGTAGATCTTTTCAGGGTGAAAACATGTCTGCTTGAGGATCTTCTAAAGAAAAGACTGGCATGCTGCATACAAGCATGGTAGTGAGAAAACACCAGAAGATGACTGAATACATAATTCTTCTTCTCTATAACAGCATAAATATATATTAACATCAGTAATAATAACTAAAAAGGATAATTACCATTTTTATTATTAAAAAAATCTAAAATGTGTGTATTGCAGCTGGTTATTCTCATTCAGTTCCATTTTTCTTTTACATATCTGTTTGGTGTATATGAAATATCGAATTATATAAGCGTTTGTCTCCCTGTTTTTGTTATACTTTTTTCGACATAACGTTTATCATCGTATTGTTCATTGACAGAGTTACATTTCAACAAAGAAGAGTGTCTCAAAATTGCGAAATAAACTACACATTTGGGGAGAATATTGTTAATAATAAAAAAGTGAGCATTATAGTTTGAAAAATTTCGATCTGGGATTTTTTCGTACAAAATGAACTGTGAAGATCCAAAACATTTCTGAAGAATGATGATCTGATACTGGTGGAAATGAATCCCTCTGTATCTATTACTCTGCCAGTACATTGATGAAAAGCATGAAAAATTGAAAATTATACCTCCATCACTTGTAAATCGTCCTCATACTTCTCCACAACAGCGCTCGTACAAAACAACTGCGAGATTAAATGTAAATAGTTTGCAGCATCCAGCTTATTCACCAGATCTGTCACCAATTGATTCTCCATTTTTTAAAAATTTTGAACAACTTTACGAGGAGTGGATCTAGACAGCGCTATATGCACTCAGATAGTTTTCTTTAATGCAATGCAAATGCCATTTGTTGTCCAAAATATTATTTATTTTTTTGAATATATCTCATGATTATTTTTCAAATCTCAGTTTAATCTGCAATTAATATAGTTAATCAAAAATAACTTACTGTATTTTAAATAAATATGACTGAAAAAGCCAAATATATAGGATTTTGTAACTTTCATTAAAATATCTACACTTTTGCTTTGCGGGAAGATAAAGCATAAATATTAGAAAAATAACCTAAATATTTATATAACATGTAAATTAATTCAACTAGATTTAAATTCGATTCTTTTTTCAAAAGAATTAAGTAATATTTCAACTTATCAAGTATTTTTTAAAAGTACCTTCTAAGAATAACTTTCTCAATATAATATAATGTATATCATTAATATTATATTAATACAACATTTAAGCTATTTTTTTTAACACACACATTACAATACATTGAAATCAAATATAATCACCAGGCTATCATATTTTAATTGCATATTTATGCTAATAGTTAAATGATTAATCTGAGAGAGAGAGAGAGTAATCTTGTAAAAAATGCTATTAATATTTTGCAAAATTATATGTCGAATTTAAAAAAATTATTTTCAGTCATGTTTAATTAAAATAATATTTTAATCTTATTGGAAAATAACATATTAAAAATTACGGGCATTATAAGTTTTTGCTTTACGCAAAATGAGCAGATAAAGTCTCTGTTATGCACATTCATTCCAGTCTCCATTTAAGAAAACAATAAGTATAAAAAGTTGATTACAGAAAATTAAAAAACAAATTAACTAATTAAAATAACAAGAAATAAAATGAAACAATTAATAAAATAAAGCAAAAAAAAAAAAACAAGAAATGAAAAGTAAAAATTATCCAAAATGTAAATAAAATGCAATAAGAACTTCAAAAATCTTTCAATTGCAAAAATAGTATAGGATCATTCAATTATTTTAGTTTCCATATTACATAACAGATGGCGCTAGCATTGTATTAAAAAACTATCTGGGTGCATATAGCGCTGTCTAGATCCACTCCTATTTTACGGGCTAAGCAGTATGAAAATGAAGACCGTCTGGAAAAAATGCATGTCAAAGTTTACTGATTCTAAAGATATTTCTTTGTTTAAGATACGAATTTATGCAATAAAGTCTCTTTGAGAAAAGTGTATTAAAGCAAATGGAATATTGAGAAAGTAAATAGCTTTTGAAAAAAGATATGAGATTTTATATATTCACTTAAAAATCCGGTATTTCATACGCACCAACCTAATACTATATTTTCAATAAATAAATAAATTTTAAAAATTTAAATCGCTTAAAATGATTTACTTTTATTAGAAGCCCTGCGTTTGAGTTCTGATTAATATTTTACATGTGTATGGTTCTATCATATAATTTTAAAAATATGGTTCTCTAGAATACACACACTTCAGAGTTAATTTCCATGCTCAGAGGTAATGCACAACATGTAAAAAACATGTTTATGCCTTGTTTTTTATTTCACGATTTTAAAAGCCTTCGCATGTTAAATATTGTACACGAATAAAGCAAAATCAAATAACAATTTATAGGTAAAATATATCAAAATCTAAGAACTGCATATGTTGCATTTGTTTAAATAAATATCTTAAATATTTTAATAATATAAGTGTTGCATTTCACACACTGGGATGTATATACTTATATATAATATATATCAAAAACAAATAATATAAAATGGAGAGTTTTTCTATCTTTGGAATTAGATTTTTATTATCTGAGTTATCAAAAGGAGATTTAGTATTTGTGCTTTGGAGAATCCGTTTTGAAGTTTCAATTTCATTCGTAATAATATCTAAAAGCACGCACAACTTTTAAATCTTGACCAAATTCATTTGCTCTTCAAAAAAGAACGTGGAAAGCCAGGCAATAGAAGTGAAAATTTTTTGGCGACGTTGGCCGTAAATGCAGGAATAGATCTAATTTTATTTATCTGCTGAGATAACTTTAATCAAATAAAATTCGAACTTCATTTATTGTATGAATATATTTTTATTCAATTTTCTGCATCATCATTTTCCAAGAAAGGCACAATAGGTGTGTGGTAACTAAAGTAGGATATAAAATCCTCGATTGTAGTCAATCAAGAAAATGTGAGAAACTGCATCAATCATGTTCCGTATATTGTTTTCCTTCTCTAAAATCAGTATTCACTGTCAAATTCAGTGTCCGTTTCAAGAATTCAATGAGTGGCTTTGCTTCTTGAAGCAAAATTAACATTAAAGTCTCCAGTTAAGATAATCGCTTTTAATCATCATCGGATCCAATGATTGCACAGCTTCTGATGTGTACAACACTAAAACTTTATGAATAAAGATGATAAAAGCTGCGACAGGAACTACCTGGTGATATATAGACTTACCCAGGAATTGATGCTAGTTTTGCTTTTTTTTCTTTCACGAAACTCTTTTCCTCTTTTTGCATTTGTTCTAGGCTATCTGACCAGAATTTATTTTGTGATTCAATGGAAATAAAAATTTATAATATAAACTTTATGCATCACTAACAGAAGTCACTGTCTTTGTTTACAAGACGCAATCCGTAGCGATTCTGGCGCGAACGTTAGTGACATATAACAATGCCCCAGATACTCCTTTAACGGGAAGAGTCATATAATGGTAATATTTGGGTGCGTTTATTTCGTTGAAAACGGCCGTTTATTACATAAAAACTACGAAAATACGCACGCGAGATCGTTGCGAGAGTAGCAAGGTACCACTTAATGTCACCAATACCTAAGTGCCTTTCGTCCGTAGCAGCAAGATATACTTTTGATGCGCAATTCCCCCTTAGCAATCGTCCAACTTTTTCACGGATATAACGCAAATCACGAAGTGTACCCACCCCCCCGCTCTCTTTTCCTCCCGCTCGCTATCTCTCACTATGCGACGTTTCGGGGATAGGGGAAATTACTACTTCCGTTCGCTTTTTCACTGTTATGCAAAGCTACTGAACTAAAATTAGATATACACACGCCTCAGCGCGAAGAGCTTTTGCCCAAGATGGGCGAAAAAGATAGACCGTGAAAGAATAATAAAACAAATCAAGTGGCCCCCGGCGCGGAGGAAGTTGCTCCCAAGCGGAGATGACCCACGGAGCGCGGACGAACCGGGGAGAAAGAATGGAGGGAAGCGCAAGGAAGGGAAGTCGGAGGATTGCGACAGCAATCAAAAGAAAGGAGCGGTCAGGGAACTGCCCCCCTCTCACCACATGTCAGGATGCAACGGGAGGCTAGTTTGTGTTGTTCAAAAATGTATGAATACGTTGCTCGTTGTGTTAGGGTGGGCGAAGCGGATTTCTCCACTTCGTGCTAGAGTATGCATAATTAATTTTAGGGTGTGGATACGTGAAGAGTGTTTGTGCTCTGATGATGGGGTTGTCATGTGTTTCGATGGAAAAAAAACATTTCTAGATAGCTTAGTGATGTAATTAGATATTGGCTCCATATGTAGATCGTTGTGTATCACATCATTTCAGACGTGCCAGGGTGCGTTCGTTATGATGCGAAGTAGTTTATTTTGTACTACTTGAATTTTCTTCATGTGAGTGTGGCTGCAGCCCCAAATGGGGAAGCATAAGTTATTACTGGGAGCAAAATTCGCTCGACAAAGGATTACTTTATTTTCTAGAGATAGTGGTGATGCCCTCCCAATAAGAGAGGAGGCCAGATGAATTCTATTCCAGAATTTTTCGGCTAGATAGTCAATCTGTTTCTTGTAAGTTAAGTGGCTATCTAAGTGTAAGCCCAGGTACTTAACCACCGAGACCCACTGTACGTTGTCATCAAATAGTGTGAGGTGGAAAGGTGGGTCGATGACCCCCCCCCTTTCCTGAAATAATTGCTTGTGTTTTGTCTACGTTAATTGCAATTCTCCAGTCGGTTAACCAAAGTTCGAGTTTTTTTAAGAAGTTTTGAGCAGCTATGAGTGTGTATTTGAGTTGGACGCCCTGTGATAACACAGCGGAGTTATCCGGTTATGCAAAACTGTGTAAACTGTGTAAATTTCCCACTCACACTCTTCCGCAAAGAAGTTTCACTTCAATAAACAATACACAGAATAGAATTTTTGCATAAATTGCACAATTCTTTCTTGAAATGATTTGTTACTGCATATATAATATCAGTCTCATTTACGCGCCGTAGAAAAATAATTAATTTTTTACCAGGTTTTTTTCTAGCAGATAATCTGAAATGTGGGAGTGGTAGTTGCTGTTCAGCATCAAATATTGCTCTATAACTTGATAAAAAATGCAAGGAATGCTTTGAAATTTTGCAGGCATATTTATAAAGATTCGAGGTATGAAATAAGCCAATAAAGAAATTTCGATCGTTTGATGATTTTTAGGTTACCATATCGTCTTAAGCAAGATGTCATACTTTAAAACGCGTTTTACTCGAAATGTATTTTTTTTAAACGCTCAAAAAGATTTTGAAAATAATTTAAATGAAATTTTTTTGTTTATGTTCTGTATGCTAGTAGAAGTGTTTTAAACTTTCAGATTAATCAATTACTGTTTTATTACAATATTTACAGTCCCTTATGTGAATATAATCACTGTTTTTTAAGCAATTTTATATAATAACTAAAATAAAGTGCTCTATATAGTTTTTGTAAAAATTAAAATATCTCTTATCCTGAAGGTCCTTTCAAAAATAAATCATAGTTTAAAAAAATTAAAAAACACGCTTTTATACTGAATCGAGTGAATAGTAACGTCCCACTGTTCAGCTACACGAGTGCTTTTGGGGACGATCCACGTAATTTTGAACCAAGGTCAAGTGACGCGGACGACACCTGAGCTGGCACCCCCTCTCCTAACTACCACGCAACACCAACGGGAGGACGTTTGAGCTCTCGACAGATTTAACGTGCTTCGCTCCCCTACACGGCGGGTCTTCAGTGGTACTGGGATCGAACTCATGACACGCTAGCCACGATCCAATGCCTAGACCACTTGGCTACTGCGGCTACTTATACTGAGTCGAACAAAAAAGTAAAAAAATATTTCTTAATATAAGAATAAAATGATTAAAAGAAAAATTAATGTCATTGTGGTAAAAGCGTGGGGTGCTTTGTACTACATTTTAATTCATCTATTCGGAATAGAAGTTAGAAATTACAACAATTGATACATTTATAGAACATCCTACGCTTTTACCACAATGACATTAATTTTCCCATTAATAATTTTATTCTTATATTAACAATTATTTTTTTAGTTTTTAGCTCGATTCAGAATAAAAGCGTGTTTTTTAGTTTTTTTTAAAACTATAATTTATTTTCATTTTTTAGTTCGATCTACAATAAAAGCGTGTTTTTTAGTTTTTTAAACTATCATTTATTCATTGTTGAATTTATCCTTGAGTTTGACATTTGAAGCTGGAATTTCGTGGCTGCTGGAATTAGTCTTGCTCTTCAATGGATATTAATTAACGGGTCTGAAGTGCATTTATTCTCTCCGTTTATGGGGCCTCGTATGACTCCCGTATCGTTATATTAGATTTCGTCTCTATAGAACAGGTCAAACAAATAAAAGTGTGTTAAGAAGAAAAAGTTCGAATTAAAAAAAAAATTTTAATGTACTATGTTTTTATAACGGACTAAAAATTATAAAATTCCTCCTTTTCATTTTTTCTTCTTTTTTCACATTTTCATGCATTATCATGCTTTTCTGAGCTATGATCCAAATTTCAAGTCTTTAGCTCATCGGAAAGTCACATAATTTAAAATCAGTTACAAAATTCCACCCGGACAGACACTAAAGAAAGCGAGTTAATAAAAACATGGTAATATAAAGTGTCAATCGTTTTTTCACATTTTAAGCGTATTCTTGTAATGTTAATTCGTATCATCACTTCCAAAAGTATTGCTTTATAAAGATAAAAAATATTTAGCTGTTAGAACGTAAATTATTTTTTTTTCACATGCACGAGCCTTTTTTTCATTATCATTTTCAGAAAAATGTTTGTATTATGGTAGGAAATTGCTAACACACACCCTCCACTTTCTCAGATACAGAAAACTTTTTTGTTTGTTTTATTTCTATTAACCGCAAGTGTATTTTATACTTGCATATAATTAGCTTTAAATTCAAAACACTCGCGTTAGGGTTACACCTTATTCTTTTAGTCACTAAATCTGAAATTAGTCGCCAAATCTGGAAATGATGTATGAAATTAGTCGCCAAATCTGAAAACGGTATATGGAATTAGTCACCAAATCTGATTATCGTTTTTCCTGACGGTCCTGAAAAGGATAATGGAACAAAATTATGAAATTATTGTACTGCCATCGATCCTTGACAAGTGTGCAAAATTTCGAATTAATCTGACCTTTTAAAGTAGGTAAAAATCGAGTTCCAAGATTCCGTTGCATGCAAGTACATTCCATTACAACCATCATGCTAACCATGTTATACTGTTTTTTGTAAATAGGTTCTTTTTTGAAATTTGCTCCGGGGAGTAAAAATCGCAATTTTTATTAAGTATGTCAAACATATAGCATCTTTTTTGCTCTTTACCTTTTGTTTAATAAATAGACTTTACAAATAAGTCAAATTTGTATTGCTTCTGTCTCTTTCTTTGCCTGAACTTCATTATCCTTAATTTATGACATGAGTGTATATATTCCTTTTGAAGAATAAGTTTGAGTAGGAATTAATAAAGCTCGCTGGCCGCCATGCTTCTGAAGTGGCTTCGTGTAAAACCGACAAAAAAAAGTCTGTGATTTTCCTTGTATTTACTGAATATTTTTACATTTTGTGTAACAATCATCCACTAATAAATACAAAAAAATCTATAATCGAGTTGTTCTTAGTAAACACTGAATTTTCAAAATAACTTTAAATTCTCCTAAAATATTGCATTATTTGTAATTTCAACAAGCTTTGTTAGGATGAAGGTAGATAATTTAAGGGAGATTTTAAAACATACTCTTTAAAGTAAGAAAGCTTTAAACCACCTATCGGTTTTTCATAATGTTGTCTACCAAATTGTTATTAAACTGATATCCGGTAGTATTCAAAATGTAAAATATATATTTTCTCAACTCTTTTCGAAATATCGCGAAAACTGAAATAATTTACAAATTTTGATAGAATTTTAAAAGTAGAGTTGAATCATAAAGTGTTTTTATCCAAAGCTTTATTCAAAGTAATAAATGCTTTTTTTTAAATAAATGTTTTATGTGCTTTTAGAATGCTGATTAAAAGTCCTGAAATGAAGACATTGAACTAAAAATACAATTAACAAAGAAGAGAATAAAATATTGAGATTAAAAGTAATTAATTTTAGTTGGAATTTAGTAATTTGCCTATACAATAACCTAAAAGTGTTGTAAATAAGCATAAATTGTGTCTTAACTCATGTTTAGGATTTGTGTATTCGTGATAAAAATTAATAGTTCCATTATGTACCACTAGATGGCCTTTCTTGCTTTTTAAATTCTACTATTCTGAAAGCAAAATTTTTTTTAATTATTTTTTATCTTCATTGAAGTTTAAATCTTTGCAGGTATTTAATAATTTTTAAAAAATCGAAATATTTTATTCCTTGTAAGCATTTCATTGATTGAAAATCTATAAAGTACTCTTTTATTGTGTAAAAACCTGTTCTTACAAATTTTAGCCGATTTTTATATTCCAAAAAATAAAACGAAAATATGTAGTTAATTTAATAAACATTTTTATGCTCAATTTACAAGAAAAAACACACCTTTTTAAAGAGTTAATTTTTTAAATAAATATATAAAATTATTTTCCACTAACGGGCTTTTATTTCTCAAATGGCGATGAACATGCAGTCATGACAAAAAAGGATTTTTTATTCTATGTCAGTGATTCTCAACCATGTACCACGGCCCTTTTGTGTACCACCGAATTTTTGAAGTGTGCTGCCATTTTTTTTTTTTTAATCATTGACTATACTTTGACGAACAAGATATCAATCATTGGCATGGCCAAGTAATTTTAGCGCGTTTTTCACATGTTGTATTTACAATAATGCAACTAATGAACTTTTACTAACAGAAAGTAGTACTATACTTAAAAAATAAAAAAATATTAATTACAAAAAAATATTTTTTTTTTAAATTAAAATTATTAAATTTAAATATGATTCGGCTCATCTAGGGCACAAATGCTACCAAATGCCGAAAACCCGAAGTCAATCGGTTAATTATTGGCTGATAAAAAGGTACGACAAAATATAGAACGAAGACGAAGACGAAATTAGCGTCCTAATAGCACTTTTTTTTACACTACGTGAAAAACGCGCTAAAAATTTTTTTAAAAAATCTGGAATCGAATCATTCGGCCGTTTTATAGAAATAAACTATTCATTAAATTGTTATTGGCCCTCTGACAGCACTAGAGAAGAGAGTATAGTTCATTATGTTCCAAATTTGGATTAAAAAAAAGTTTGGGTTCATAATCCATTTGTGATACGGATACAACTGTATATGAATTATCTTTGAATTGAGAGGAAGAACTTATGTCTTTCTGTAAAATTCGAGATTTAATTTCAAAACACTCGGAAGAGTCAATTAATTCATTTTGGATTAAAGTTAGAGGCGATTATTCCATAATAGCCAAAAAAGCTTTAAAAATATTGTTAAAATTTTCAACATTTTATTTGTGTGTGAATTTGAATTTTCAGCATTGATAAATACAAAAATGAAAAAAAGTAGAGACTTTAAATGTGGATGACGAAATGAGACTGGCATTATCATTTTTACGCCAATATAAGAGAAATTATCAAAAATCTTCAAGCTCAAATTTCGCAATAAGCCTATTCTTACAATTGATTTGTAATTAATTCTCTATAAACATTTTTGTAGTACATATTATTTTATTTAACAATTGAAAATTATTATTATAAACTATTTACATAGTATATCATAGATAAGTAAAATTCTTTTTTACTTATTTTATTGTTAGTTTGGCGCCCAATTTTGAAATTTTTAACAGTGTACCGCAACAGAAAAAAGATTCAAAACCACTGTTCTAAATACTGAAAAGAATATCAGATAAATAAAAATTAATGAATTCTTACCTGAGATATTATTGAAATAGCCAAAACTAAACCAGATTGTTGCTTATATATACGCCCTGGACCTTTCGGCGTTATTCCCCAACTGATAGTAGTCAGCAGCTTTAAAATCAGGGGGAAATAAAATCCTTTTGCTAAACAAAGAAACCGACTTCCTATCATTCATATTATGAATAGCGGCGTTTTTATTTTTTACATCTTTCTCTATTTCTTTTCTTTTCTTTCCAATTTGACTATTAGCTCACACTCTCTCTATATTTATCTTGTTCAAATTTTCAATCGTTAATAATATGCATTCTCAAGCACTCAATTGAGCTGAAGTTTCATATACACGATTGTTTTGGATGGCAATACAGTAATTTAATTTTATTAATAAAAGTTAATTGATTATAACAAATTATTCAAAGAATGCAGCAATTTTGGTGATTTAGCGACCATTTTGGCGACTTGTGTCCATGCTTAAAAGATTTCTTTATATATTTTAAAGCACTCACTTGAGCGGGAATTTTCTATACACTATTGTTTTGGGTAACAATACGATAATTTAGTTAGAATTGATTACAATTTATTGACTGAAAATAATTATTTAAAAAATTACAGATACAGCCACGTTGGCTTCATTTTTAGAGACTTGGGTCAAAACTTTAAAAAGATTCTTTTTTTCCCTCACTTTTCAAAACATTCAGTTGAAAGGAAGCTTTATATATACAATTGTTTTGGATAACATAGCGATACTTTAAAGATAATTAATAAAAATTAATTGCTGTTAATGTTGTGATTCTGTCATATGTATATGCATATTTATATATTAATTGTAACTATTTAATAAAAAGTAACTAAAATATTTTTTTTTCTAATCGAAGTTGGAATTGACTTAATTTTTTTTATATATTACTTGTTTTCCGAATAAACTTACTGATGCTTTGTAATTTCTATTCAGTAAATTTTTCCCCAGAGTATTAATATTTGCTGTAAGAAACTCCATATCTGTTTTATACTGATTTCTCTTGTACTTGATTGTATGAAAAAGGCTTCAAGAACTTTTTTTTATAGCAACATATTTCAGAATACATTTTGCTTAAATTATTTTATAAAACACAAAAAGATATCCAGATAGCAACTTTAAAAACAGCTATCCATTTTTTTCTACAAATACTTGCTTTAAAAAAAAAACAAGAAATATAATATTGCATATATCACCCATATTTTAAATTAAAAAAAATAAGGTATTCATTGAGATCGAGAGTATTTCAGATACAAGGAATAATTTATGAGAGTCAAACTCTTTTATGAAAAAATATATTTCCCTTGAGGGATTAGAGAAAGCAGAATTGTATTTAAACCTGATGTAATGACAGATATTTCGCTATTGCATAAAAACCAATGAGGATAAAAAAATTGCAATTTTTTCTCTCTTCGAATGAAAACAGTATATAAATGAAAATCTACTCACATTGCATTCATTAGATTTAAACTGAGAAAAAAATTCTGAACAATTATGTAGAATCAAATTACGTGCGTCAATTGACCATAGTTCCAAACTTCGAGGTCAGTCGCCAAAAGCCCTCGAGTAGCTGAATATCGCGATGTTAATATTCACTCACACACTCTTAGTTCCGTAAAATTTGCTTGAAACACTCGAGAACAATTTAAAATTCCATTAAAAAAGCACTTATAAACGGATATTTTAAAGAAAATAAATGCAGATATTCCAAATAGCTAAACAAGTATTTTGTAAAAACGATAAATAATTAACAGCTTTTCTTAACACCATGATTTCTTTACAAAAAATACTTTTCTCCCATCTTGGTGGTACACTTTAAGTGCTTAAATAATTGAAGATATATTGAAAATGTGAGCTCAAGTATAGTTTTTACGTATGTAAATTTTCAAAACAGAAAATTGACTACAAAAAAAAAACCGAAAAACCTGAAGGCCTTCACAATATGGCGGAAAAGTGCAGTTGCAGAAAAATGTATTTACGTGATCATATGAAAGAAAATATATTTAAAAAAAGAACAGTTTTGTGAATTATTATTGAATTTGAATAAATTTTCAACTTATTTCCTTTAAAAGGATTTTCATATCAAAACATGTTGAAGGGCCAAAATGACGTCAAAATTGTTTTGATTAACTTATAAACTCTTTTTGAAAATATTTAATTATAGAAATCTATTTAAAAGTGAAAGATTCATCAAAACTAGTTGCAGTAACAAACACAATACGGAAGTTATTACAATTTCAATTATAGTGTGTTCATTAATTTGCACAATTAATCAACAAACTATATTTATTCCCTGGAATTTCTTAAAATTAAGGAAATTTCAATCACAAATGACATTTTGATTTCACGATTGAAGATGTATTAATAGAATTTTACGAAAGAAACGAATTTATCTTTTAATACCTTATATTAAAGAAAATATGTAGTGTTTAAAATGACTGATATTGACATTTCGAACAATAGATGATCATCACACGAGCTGTATATATATTGCAAAGATTGTGGCAGTGTATAACCCAGGGGTCGGCAACCTTTCAGCTGTGGCGTGCCAAACCAACCTACCAACATGATTTAGCGTGCCATACAATAGGAAATATTTGAAACAATTAGATTCCAATGACAATACATGCAGAATTAGGGAAAAGAGGTCAAAAACACAAATTTAAAGTTTTTCTATATGCTAATTTTGCAACATTTGAAGATATTTATTGACATAAAAAATATGTTACTAAGAATTGTAGCAATAATTAAACAAACAATATACAATTTTTCACAATAAAACTAACACACACAACGTGACAAAGATAAAAAATAACCTAATATTCACGTCGTGCATCAAACTAAATTCAACTTTTGACTAAAATCATACTCGATATTTATAAATCAGCGTGGCTAATAGAGAACATGAGAAGAACATGACAAAAGTAAAATTGTGTTCCAATATCTATTCCTATTAGCTTGATCCGCACCAAAAGTAAAAAATAAAATAATTTTGGCTGCTTTAACACACACCACTCAAAAAATTACAGTTGCTCTTAATATTTAGTTAAAAGGGACATTTTTGTTAGAATCTAACTAGATCAGAATCTCTACTTCAAGAGCAGATGAAACATCTTAACAGCATGATGTGCGAGTTGCAGATCGAGCAAGATCGTCTACTTCAAAAGCTGCTGAAACATCCGAAGAGCGGGCCACACAATGTAAAGTGAACGGTGACAGAGGGGCTTACCTTAAAACTATTGAATCGTGAAAAGTGCGTCCCTGCTGTTTTTCTGTTAAGGGAGTAAGAATCCGAAATATAGGATTTTAGAAACTTCCGTAGCGTTGCCAGATAATACCTGACAACCGTAATGCTCCCCCTTCCAGGGACTGAAGTTGTAGGAGTAGGAACGTCGATCTGGATTCGGATTACAGAAACTCCCGTAACTTTGCTGGATACTGCTGGAATGGGGTCGAATGGTTTTATGTTCCATTCCCACGTACGGATTTTCATTCCCAATAGCGGCTAAGCTTAGAGACACAGCCTTGCGAAAATACGATTGCATCAGAAAATTGCATTCGCAAATGCATCGGCAATTGCATCTTCCACTTTTGTTAGATGGTGCACAAACCGCACATTCAGCATTCTGGCTGTTATTAAACATTCATAAGAAACCAGACTCTATGTGTAACATTATAAAAAAAGTAAGCGGAATGGCTACGGTATTGCAAAAGAGTTCAATTATAATCAGGGATGTGTGTACCATGGCCTATAAACATTCATCCAATGCATTACGTAGAATTTTGCAAGATTTAAATGGCAGCGAAAAAATATTCGAATGTGCTGTCCTACTACTGTTTGGTGATTTCCGACAGACATTGACGGTCATTCCTTGCTCTGCTTTTGCTCACGAGATTACCGCCTATTAAAAACAATATTTTTACGGCATTGAAACACTTTGAATGACAATAAACGTGCGGAACACCGGAGCAAATATTTTTAACCATCTCCGGGTATTGGGAACGGTGAAAAAGAACTGCATCCTAGTACACAATGTATCAGATTGCCAGACAATTTCTGTACTGAGGTTCAGACAAAAAATGAACTGATTGAGAGTGTATTCCCAGATATACTGAATAATTAACCAGATAATGATTGACTATGTAATTGTGTTATTTTAGCAGATAAATTTGTTGATATATATTGACGTAATACATTTCCTGATACAGCAATTTTTGCCAGGTGATCTAATGATGAAATTCTTGTTGATGAAAACGAAAACGTAAATTTTTCAACTGAATTTTTTAATTCTTTGGATATACCAGAAAACCACACAAACGTTGGTTAAAGACAGGTTCACCGGTTACTCTAGTGTATAACTTAAATCCACCTAGATTATGCAACGGCACACTTTGGTCATCAAAATAATTACAGGTAAATGTTCTTGAAGCAGCCCATTTAAATGAAAAGTTTAAAGGTAAAATTGTCCTGTTGCCACGAGTTCCACTGATATATTCAGAGTCCCCAATACCATTCAAAAGACTTTAATGCCCAATTCATTTAACATTCGCGATGACCATAAATAAATGTCAAGGTCAATCGATGTCCATTTCCAGCTTGGACTATTCTCACATGGGTAATTATATGCTGAAACCGTCAAATCTGTGTTAGCAAAGACAGGTTAACGAAAAATATTGTACACTGATTAGTAACTACACTGCTGTCCCCCGTAAATGCAACACCAAGAAAGACAAAAGATAGCACAACAAAATTTATTTTGTAGATAACACGTTGACCAAGTATCAAATGATTAAATTCATAGACTTCTGTGAAGTGTGGTTCCTGTCAGAATCAGTAGCCACACGGTGGCAGTCATTGTTGGAGATCACCGCTGCCACACGCCTCGGCATTGATTCAAAGAGACTTTGGATGTGTTCTTGGGGTACAGCAGACCAAGAACCTTCCTCACGTTGCCAAAGTTGATCTGGTGGGGCAGCTGGGGGTGTAATCTGGGTCAATCGTAGAGCAACTATGGACTACATATTTTCTATCTGCGAAAGATCCAGAGAGCGAGCCGGCCAGGGAAGCAATACAATCTGGTGATTAACGAAGAACTTTTGGACAATACGTGCCGCGTGTGGTCGTGAATTATCCTGTTGAAATATGGCTGGGGCCAAGCCCTGAAGGTAAGGAAGGACAACTGACTCCAACTCCTCGGAGATGTAGCGCTGGCTGTTTAAAGTACCTGCAATGTGTACTGGAGGAGTGCAAGAGTGATATCCAATACCGCCCCATACCATAATACCCGGTGTAGAACCAGTGTGGCGGTGCATAACGCAGCTGTTCAGCATCCTCTCTCCACGGTGTCTTCAGACTCGAATCCGACCATGGTAATGTTGCAGACAGATGCGTGACTCGTCAGTAAAGACAACTTCATTCCATTCTGCCACCCACGTCCTTCTTTCATCGCACCATTGGTGGCGGAGACGTCTGTGGTTCTTAGTCAAGGGTAGACCAAGCAATGGACGTCTTGCGGACAGACCACTCTGCTGTAAACGGCGTCGAATGGTACGCGCAGACACTGAATGATGCGTTACAGACTCAATGTGCTGTGCTATGGTTCGTGATGTGACTGAGCGATCCGTCACTGCCATGCGCACAATTTGCCTGTCCCCACGTGAAGTGGTGCACTGAGGTGGATGCGATCGACCACGTAGGTCGTCGTACCCTCCTGCATTCAACGGTCACATATCCGCATTACAGTTGTTTGATTTCGTCCAACACCGACTACCGATTTCCCTGAAAGATAATCCACAATCTCGGTAGGCCACTATCCTTCCTCTGTCGAACTCGGATACTTGATCAAAAGCTGATCGCTGTTTTCTATGAGACATAACTGATCTTTTTTGAAAAAACCAGAAGAAAAACACAATTTCCGAACTTGAAATCGTCGAAATCTCCAAGCCTTAAACAGCGATTTGAGGTTGGCGCCAAAGGCGTGCGTGATGTGTGTCTGTGCTGAAATTCTAATCAATTGCATATCTCACCTCCGCTAATGCATGTTGTAAATTTCATGTTATTTGCGTGCTTTCTTCAGGGTGTTGCATTTAAGGTGGCCAGTAGTGTAATTAAATTGAAGTTATTTATTGTTATCTTTAAAATGATAAAAATAATATTAAGAATTGCTAAATATCAACGTTATATTTACCTCATTTATAAAATTAAATTTACATATGTTTTACTTAACAGCTTTGTAAGTAATTCATATATTATACTCAAATAGGTTATATGAATAAAATGTAAAATTATAAATATTATGTTGTTTTATGCTTACTTTCATCTATCCGAAAATATAAGTGAAGATTAATTTGACTGCATTGAATATCTTAAAATATGTTAAATTAATGTATTATACAACAAGCCACGGCAAGCGTGGTCGTGTCAGCTAGTATTAATAAAAAAAAGTATACATTAAAATAATTGTTTATGACTAAAATGTTCTTAATTTTTAAGCAAATTTATTATTGTTTTTAATTACTTCCAAAGGTTCAGATTTTTCTTAAATTTGTATCGTTTTTTTATAATGACTTGCTTTAATAGAATGTGGGGAAAACAATTGGGTTTGTTACAATACTTGAGTTGATTTAATTTATAATGCTAAATATATCATGTGATTTATTTAATTGAAATAATTATATAAAAGTCATCAAAGGAATATTCTGATTCCCAAAAGCAGAGAAATCTCTTCTTAGTAATTCGAATAATATGTAATTATGTATACTACTCTATAAAACTTTGAATTTCTAAGGTGTTATTAACATCTCATACCACCCTTAAACAATTCCTGACTTTTTTTCCTTTCTAACAGTAGGAATGAGATTTATAAAAACGTATTGACACATGACATCTCTTCTCTGCTACTTTCCTGTTTTTCGGGAGAATTTTTTTAAATTTTACTTTCTTATATATTTTTGTGTGTCAATATATTATCCGGGCCGCAAAAATGTTCTCTGCGGGACTGCGAGTTTGACACCTCCGCTTCAGAGTTAGACATCGTGTGGCGAATGGGCCTCGGTGATACGTATCTTATTGCGACTGTTGCATATTCTCGGGCCAGTAATGTAACTGGAATATTAGGGTCTCCCTGCAAAGTCAGGTTTTGGGCCCCAAGGCCATATACGTATTAGGCGTTAGTCAGACTTTGCCCCCCCCCTAGGATCCCTGCCCTCCGCAGTATGGAGGATGCGGGGTGTAACGTTATGCCACTGCCCCGGACACCTGAACTTTCAGCACTCTCAGCTCGTATCTTCGAGTTTAAAATAGTTCATGAACTTGAACTTATTATGCTTCAGGGAAAGAATCATGGAAGAGCTTCCCTATTCTTGTTGCAGGATGGCTGGCCTTCCGTGCTGGGCGTGTTCCTGAAAGGTACGGTAGATGTCGTTCTTGCAAGCGGCTAGAAAAGTCTTCAACGACGGCGATAAGGTTTTTGATGTACCGTCGGAATTGACAGTGGCATCCCAGTGATATAACTGGATGCTGCAAGTCATATTCAGCAGCTATTGGATCTCAATAAAAATAAATAAAACTTTTTATCCATGAAAATGAAGGGCAAAATTGAAACACTGAATATTAAAATATTCAATACTATGCGGCAAATGCTCAGTTTCTTTTATCAGCTTCAAGCCTGTGGAATTTGTCGACTTTCCTGTAATTTAGAAGTGATTTTATCTCATTCTTCTTAGACGGGGTGGGCAAATAGTTGCACATGTGCCACATGCTGTCCGCAAAAACAGTCAGAAAAACAAATATAGAGAAAGTTGCTCTCTATATTTGGGTCGACATATATTTGTGAGTGAAGTTTGCTAGCATTAAGGTTAACAAGAGTAAATATAGATGCAAGTTGGTTGAAATAACTTGCAGGCCATGATGAGAATTTCTACAAGCACAATCTCTTAAAAATTGTAAGAAAATTGTTCTTCACTTAAAAAAAGAAATTGTAGAAAAATGTGATAGGGCGCGTTTTCCCCCCATTAAACTGATTCCAGCACTAAATGTGCTTGCAGCTAGAAATGATATGGAATTATCACTATAAATAAATTGAATAAACAGCCACTATTTTATTTATATTTATTGACTTTTATATGGGTCAATCTATATCTTTTCTGAGAGCAAAGTTAACTAATGAATGCAATCTTTTTAAAAAGGTGCGGCATCGGGTGTCCTTCGTTTCCACATGTGGTCCTCAAGTTAAAACAATTTCCCGCCAGTGTTTAGGATAAACTTTTCCAAATGGTCCGTCCAAATCGTGTTTCCTTACTCTTTCTACCCAAAGAATATGTGGTTCCACGTTTACACTGAAAGTTCAGCTCAGCTGAGCCTGGCTTTTATTGTTAAAATCTTTTTGAAGGCTCTTAAGCAGCACAAACTTTGATACAGAGATTAGGCTGTGGAATATGCAATATGCAATCTGACCAATTTATCTACTTCCTGTAGACAAACTGTTTTCCTCAGTCAGCGATCCTCACTCTTTCTTCCTTATGCAATAGCCCCTCACTAGAGGTGGAGGAGATTAGAAAAAATTCATGAACTCAATAGTGCTGATTGGACCATTGTTTTTCAATGGATCCCTAGACATTATGGTATCCCAGGCAAAGAAAAAGTGGACTCTCTGGCAAAGCATGACTGTAATCTCCCCCAGCTTTCTGGTGGCTTGTCATGCAGACTGCTCTTTTAAAGTATCTCCACATGCGTGGGGAAATACATTCACTGAACTGAAGAGGATGATACTAGGGGAAAGATCTGGAAGAAACTGCACCACAGTCCAGTCTCAATGGGTCTTCTTAGACTGGTTTTCTCTGCTGTTTTTAGAACATTGACCGGTCATGACTTTCTTCAGCAACACCTACACCGAATTGGTGTGAAAGACACTCCAGACTTCCCTCTGTGTCTTGGGGGAAAGGCTACGAATTTTGTTCACAAGACAGTTTTTGTTTCCTTGGACAACACAGGTTTTAACTTTTCTTCTAACAACTTTACTTCAAAGGCTGGTTTATGTTGGACTGCTCGCAGGGAAATGGTCTATACGGTCTATTCCTCGACGTAATAAAAAGAAACCTAATTCTACAAGTTATTTTCATAAATGCTCGATAGGATTTAAGTCAAGGAATTGAGCTGGATATTTGAGAGTATGTGTGGTAGAACAACCATAGCTGGGTATATAGTAGGATAGCCCTGGACGGAAAAATAAGAAGCATATGCTTAGGATCATTGTCCAGTCTGAAATGTAAATTGTTTCACAAATGAAACTTATGGGCGTTATTTATGTTTCAGGATGTTCAGATAGACATGTTTGTCCTTAGAGCCATCAGTAAATTCAAGTTCGCCAATACTTACAGCTGACATGATGCCTCATTACCATCATACTTTTGACCCATGCTTTACTATCGTTTGAACATTCTTTTCTCGTAGTTCGGTTTTTGTTTTCTCTAAATTATATTCTTCCTTTTAAAGCGAATTAAAAGCTGAACTTGCTTTCAAACTCTTTCGATCCTAATTGAAATATCATTCGATCTTTATTTATATGGTCCCTTGCAAAAACAAGTCTTTTCAAACGATTAGTTATGCTGATCTATGGTTTTCTAGAGGCTAATATAGATTTTAACCAACCCGATGAAGAATTCTATGGTTAGTTTATGGATAAATAACTTTGTTAATTCTTCTTTGGGTGTTGAAGCGATAGTACTTAAAGGAACTTTTCGGTTTATAGTTTAAGAATATAGAAAAGAGTTTCTATGAGTCATTCTTTTGGGGATTCCCCATCTCAATGCATTTATCACACTATCAGACCACTGGAATTTTTTTATGATAGTTCTTACTGAGCATAGATTCCTCTATTCACTATTTCATCAATTTCTTTCAGAAGTTTAATCTGATTATACATATAAATGGATGGTTACTTTTCTTTCTTCCATCATGGTATCCACACGCTTACTATAGTCATTTCAACGTTTCGATTAATTAAACAGACATATTCAAGCTTTCAGCATTTCTTGAGACAGATGGAACTAATACCAGTTTTTTTTATCTCTTTGATTGGTTCGTACAGATGGCATAATGTATATTATTTGACATAAAGCTACACAGTATGATATCACATTTGTCTTTCCATTTTGATGGGTTAAAAAATATCTTTATTTTTCTCACTTTATTAATTTGAATTTAAATTTAAAATTTCGTAGTTTTCTTCATAACATTTCAAAGATCATTTTAAAAGGAATATATTTTGATAAAAATTGAGGCATTGTAAAATCCCCATTCCTCTTTTTGGAGAAAATGCAAAGTATGTCTTTACTTATGTCCGTTGTGTTTTCAAAATGTTTTCCGACACTTTTTTGATCTCATGTCGTACGTATGTCCTTTATTGCATTTGTTACTCTTTTTCGAACTTTCTATAACATTAGGACTGAAGTTGAACAATTGACAGAATCTGTACGATACTCCGTTCGACCAATTATTTTTCTGTCGTTTCATTCGTAAATGAATAATATTTTGTTCTGGCTCATTTTGTGAATAAGGTGTGAAGAATTCAGTGATTGCTGCTGTAAGCTACTTTGGCTGTTTCGATCATTTGAAGGTAAAGATAGAGAAAGGCCTTGTAGTAGAAAATAAGTGTAACAACCATAATACGTATCCAGCCATCTTCTTGATTATTCTTCAGTTACCTATAAGTATAAAGAATAATTATACAGATTGTACCCATAATGTATTCACAGATAATAAAATTAAATTTTTTTTAAACCTAATTCTACAAAGTAAGAGAAAATTACTTGTGTCAATAAAATATTTAGTTCAAGAA
Source organism: Trichonephila clavata (assembly GCA_019973975.1). Lineage (NCBI taxonomy): Eukaryota > Metazoa > Arthropoda > Arachnida > Araneae > Nephilidae > Trichonephila > Trichonephila clavata. The sequence goes on along the minus strand of BMAO01013290.1, from coordinate 2,247 downwards.
ATTTGATTTATTTTAATTTTTGCGAATGGCAGTAGCGAATCGTTTTTGTTTACGAACAAAATGGCGTCATGTAATGAAAAACCATTGAGAATTCTTAACCGTACAGTAATGATAATCTGTTTCTTTTGAAAATAGTATTCACAGTGACGATGCCTGATTTCATGTTTCAGAAGTTAATCGATGTAAGAAAATTCTCAATGTGTAAGGGAAATTGAGCAAGGTATTCCAAAAACTAACGCACTTACTCATAACAAAATGATTGGTCTCTTCTTTAATTCAAAAGTTTACTTCGATATATTGAGATTGTTTATTACAACGCAACCAGAAGAAATACAACCAAACGGTCCCCCCCCCCCCCAACACACAAGATGAAGCTCCACGTCATTGGCTACACACATATGCGTAATTTTCTTTATAAAATATTTCCAGATAGTTGGATCGAATGAAATTGTTGATAGAGAAGGATGAATTTCACGGCCCTCCTGTGACCTGGACGTCGCACCAGTTGGCTTCTTTTTCTGGGATATCTGAAAAAACGAGTTTATGTTTGCAGAGATTCACAAAATCGAAGAATAAACAATTCGAATTATCATAGAACTAACTAATGTGACTGCGTAAACTCTTAATAGTGTCTAGAGGGAAAACGAGAACCGACTTGATATTCTCTGTGTAATCTCGTGAAGCTCGTGTTGAAGAGCATTAATAGAAATTTCACCAGCTTTTCCCTTCTGTGTCTTATTTTACATTATTTAAACATGCCTTTATTGGTGAATAAATTATGGGTTTACTGTATATTATGTACGGTATCCTCTGTATATAAACTGTTTTCTTTCTGAACAACTATAAAAACAAAACCAACGCAAGATTGTCAACAATAAAACAATTTTTGTGGATATGTGAGTAAAAGGAAACGAAGCTACTCCCCTATCTTGCGCATAAATATGAATCCATCATAATTAATTACTGGAATGGCGATCCTTAAGATGACACAGAGAATCCATTTTGAAAGACTTTTGAATGCAGATTTATCCAACTTTTCATGCATATACTATCGTCGTTTTTAGCTAAATAATAGAGAAGTACATCGACTCTCGCTAATTCGAACTTTCAATAATACGAACCTCTCGCTAATTCGAAGTATATGCTCAGCCCCTAGAAAAACTTTCTATATTTCGAACTAAACATTACGTTTTGGCATACTCAATATTTCGAAGTAAAATCTGTGGCTGGCCAAACTACAACAAGCAATAATTCGAAGTTATCTTACAAAACTGTCGACAATTCGAACACTTACTATCTACAGTCCTATAGCAAACAGGTTGGAGCTTACATGTTTTGTGTTGTATTGTCTCTGCATGTCTCCCCTGTAACGTAGCCTCTTTCATGACCATCTGACTGTCCCTTTTTTGTGTTTCCCGGTTCCTCAGGTGAAGATTGTGTCTTTTGCTTCGGACTGACGTGACGATTTATGGCTCATCTGTGGGACTTATAGCATGTGGCATCAAATAGGGCTCAGGCCGGACTGGACCCTACCTTGAAAAACCAATGTAGTTGGGGACAGTGTGAACCGGGTATGAAACGGCTTTATTTCCAATGAGGAATGGAAGAGATTTGGTGGAGCGTGAAAGTCCTGTTCGAGAATTACTACATAAATGTATTCATTTAACACATGGCTTTTAACTTTTGTATGATATTTATACTGTGTGTGTGTATAATATGTACTTTTAGAAAATATATTAAAATAATTTTATACATATGTACAAATGTTGTTTTATTACGTAGCTTAAAATTTAAATGTGTTAGAAAAAAAATTGGGAATTTTTTTTACTCTCTTGACAGACATTCGAACTCTCGATATTCGAAGTTTTACCATTGGTCCCTTCAACTTCGAATTATCGAGAGTCGACTGTACTTGTAATTACTTCCATAGATTCTGTGAACTAGGAAACCCTGAACATTTTCCATCAGGTTGAGATCTGGTAAACAATCTGGCCAGTTCAGTAAATTAGCTTTATTAGCAGCTAACCTCTGGTGTGTTGTGCTCCAAAGAATAACAGCATTGTCCCGTTGAAACACCTGGCCGTTCTGACAAAGTTTTCGTAAATATGGTAAAAGTGTTGGTTTCAGCCCATTTTAAATTGCTAAACTATTCGTTTTACATGGGACAGTTCCACCTCAGACTTATCTTTTAAAAGTTACTTTTTGTCTTTCTCATATCGTGCAGGTTATGAATTAAATCCATCCGGA